>PPHD01003109.1:0-14950 GCA_002909625.1 Bambusicola thoracicus
TCTGGAGATCCTCCCTTTTAGGAACCTTTCTACAGGCCCAGGATACAGGTAAGATTTTTTTTTTTGCTCATAGTTTGTAACAACATAATTGTCTTGTTCCAATACTGTTTGCTTTAGCCATAACATGTGCTGCAAATGAATTCAAAACACGGGAAAAGTTGACTTCTGTCCCATTCCTGTGATTGTACGTGTGGTATTTTGTACAACCAAACACAGCACCAGGTTGGTGTAGTCAGAGGAGCCTCCAGCTAAGGGGAACGGCAGCAACTGGTTTGGTTAAAGTGAACGTCTTGCAGTTTCCCATTTGTTACTTGAAGGGTTGTCAAGTTATGGAAAAGCATTTTAATTAACAACTCACGTACTTTAAAATCAAAATCAATAAGGTGCACATATTTCCTTAAGTGATGTCCAGAGTTTCCTTCTGAAGTTACAGTTTGACAGATTTCCATTACGTTTATGGGCTTGAGATGGTGTGATTGTGTTTTAATATGAAGAATTAATAAAAGATATATGAACTTATATTTATATAACCCAGTACAAAGGGGTCAGTGCATTTCCCACTCTAATTTTCTTCACAGTTTAGATTTAAATGAATTTGATTCTTCAAGGAAAAGCGTAACGACATAAAGACATAACCCCACACTGACTCCCACCACCCACAAACTCTCACACACACACGAAGGAAAAGGAAAGAGGAAAAAAAAAAAGAGGACGATGAAAAACGCAGACTATCTTAATTTGTATTGGCTTTATTATTCTCTAGATAAAAGGCTGCTCAACATAAAATGAGGACTCCTAGTTCAAACTTTTAAAGAATTCACATATTTACATCAATTTTTAAAAGGTTTTATAACTAATGAACTCAGATTTCTTTTGGCATGGCATAAAATCCATTTGTACAGTTTTTAATTAAGAATGCAGCCTACGCAATTAAAATTAAGGGTAGAGACTTCATCAGATGTCCTGTGAGAACCCCAGTCGAAAAAATTATGTTAATGCTGTATGTCCTAAAAGCACTCTCTGAATGTTGGGAACGCTTTATGAGGAATTATTTCTGCTATACAATAAGGATTTATTTAAAGTTGAAAATTAGCAGCTTTTAATTTTGGCGTGTTAGGACCTTGTTTGTCACTAATTGCTTTGGCATTTGCTATGTGCTCTCAGATCAGATAGGATCATTTAAAACTGCATTTTCTGGAAAATACATATGTGTGTATGAACATATACATATATAGAGAGACGCTGAGACGCATCCAATCCATAATGCAAATAATGCACATGTAGTCAAGGGAATTTCTAATGTGAATTTTAATATTTAAAATAACGAGTGCCATTATTGGGAATATTAAGACTTCTTTTTTGAAATGATTAAAATTACATTGGAAATAATGAACAAAATGGAGCTGTAAAAATATAAGTAACTGATTTCAAAACTTGCCCTCAGTTGTATAAGAAAGTGGAGTTTAATGTAGTTGAAAGATGCTAAATGAATAGCCTAGGATATAAGTTTATCTTTAGGACGTAGTGCAGCGTGATCAATAATGGGGCAGCTTTTCCCATTTCCAGAACTCTCCAGTTCAGCCTGGAAACCACTCCTTTTGTTGCAAACGTTGTGGGGCTTTTCAGTGCAGGAGACACACAAGGAGGAATACAGATAGTGAGCCCAGAGCATGTGCAAATGAGATGATACCAAGACAAAACAAAAAGACGTGATCTGCTGCTGTGCTGAACACTTTCTTCACATTTGGTGCAGGGATTTTCCTTTTTTCTTTTTTTCCCCCCCTACTTTTTTTTCAGCATAGCTTAATGCAATAAAAATGTTTTATATTTAGAAGAGTAACAAGGGAGCTGAGGCTTAGCTTTGGAAGGCAAGCCAAATTTCATAAGGATTTTAAAGTGTAGAATAAGGAGGTTTGGCTCGCAGGAGAAGTCGTTTCCAAGCCAAAGACCTGACATGAAGAAATGTGCAAAGAAGCAAGAGAATGACAGGTTTGGGGGAGGAAAGCGATGGTGGTGACGGCAGTGAACCAGGCAGGAAGGAGTGTGGGATGTGATGGCCACAATTCACCCTGAGCTGTAGGATGGGCAGGGGAGACCTCAGAGGATGTGATGTCCCGTGAACAGTTCTCTTTAATTGAGGAAAAAAATCAAACTTATTAAGGCTGGATCCGATGTATTTTAGCAATTGTATTCAATTGTTTTTAAGCATGGAAATAGTGCAGAACAAGGTGCTTTTTCAATCAGTAGTGAGGCCACCAAAATTCAGCTGTGAGTCTCATCTTGATGAGCTTTGTGTTCTAAGATCTGTTACTTACAGGTGTTAGAAGTCATTAAAAATAATTAATAAAAAAATAAACAAAGCAATTTTCATCTTTGGCTTAGATAGCAGTCATTAGTCAAAATGAAGAAGCTGCCCACCACTGAGTTATAGGGGGCTCTTATCTTTAGAGAGGCAAGTCAGCTGCTCCCAGCTACATCATAAATACCAAAATGCTTACAGAGCATCCACTAAAGAGGTGATTCTCAACTAATTTACATTGGTTTTACATCGCTTTAATTTTTGTTTTGTTTTTTTCAGTGGAGCTGCTTGAGATTTACATTCTTAAGAACCAGAGCAGAATCGGGCCCACAGATAGATGTGTACGGCCAAAGATAACATACTGGCCACAAACCTCATTTTTGTTCTTTCCTCCACCCACAAACCAATAAAATTACAGAAGGCCTGAGCCTGAGAGGCCCCCTGATCTGGGCCAAAAAATAAATACAAAAATACAATAAAATTTTAATGTGGGGGCCTCGTGCAATCCTTAGCTAGTACAATACTTAACTGTATGAACAAAAGGTGAAACAGCAGCCAAGAAATACATTTCACCTATAATTCTACCGAACGTAGGAAGAAAGACCAAAGAAAAGGAGGAAAAACCATTCCATAAAATAATAGTAATACTCAGGAACTTTAAAATGCCCATAAAATTACAGTACTAAATTATTAGTGCCAATGCTAGATATGATTTGAGTTTGTTAGAAGAATTTGATGAAAGGCTGTCAAGAGTTTCAAAATGAGTGGAATAAAGTGAGACTAAGGGAAAAGAATAGTTAGAAATGCTAAAAGCAACATGCCTGATCTCCAGCACGATCTCTGGGGAGCTGAACGAGGCATGGCTCAGTCCCCAGGACCTTGCCACAACAATGTCGAGGAGCTCCCATAGTGGGTGCGTATTTGATATCCTACTGTGGCCTCTCCAGAGGACTTTGTTGGGAGCCTCCTTCTCAGGTCCAACCAATGCAGAGTCGTTGCTAAATCAGTGCCCACAGAAAGTAAATTCCCTTGCCATCCACCCAGAAGTTCAAAGAATAACAATTTTTGAATGAATTAATCTACCCTGAGCCACCAAACCGAGCCAAGCCAAAGCAAATAAAATCAAACCAAACTGAACAAACCCAAAGCAAACCAAACCAATCCAAACCAAAACAAGCAAAACCAAGCCAAACCAAACTAAACCAAAGCAGTTTGGAAGACCCAACACCAAGCAGTCCTGCAGTCTCACTCCTAAGGTCTGTATGTTTTCTCCCTCAGGCGTTCCCAGCTTGCCCAAATCTAGGTGAATCTCCGAGACTCTGAGAAAAAACAGTACAACAGTACAGAAAAGCCTGGGGTAGATAAGGAAAATGCAAAAGTAGGTCTTTTTCCTTCTAATTAAGGCTCTAAGTGTTGTCACTAAGCTGGAAGTGTTACTGGGGCCAGTTCAGTCTCTCTGGAGGAAGGCACGGGCAGGGCTGCTGCAACTTCAAGACAGTTCCCTACAAAACTGTAACAGTCAGAGCTTACACCAGAAATATATAGAACTTCTTTTAATGTAATAACTTACAATTTATACAGCTGGATGATCTAGTCTGACTCTTCTTAAGCTCTCACCCTTCTTTGGCTAAATACCAAAGCCTGTGTTTTGCTTCAGTACGATTTTAAGCAGACGCCTAAGGCTAAGCACGTCAAGATCTTGTTGACAGAAGAACATGAATTACTGTAGTCCAGTGATGAGAATATTCAAATTTTATGTTGGTCCACAGCCTTATTGTTTTAAGACTCATTCAGAAACTACACCCCCTTTCTGGCTCTTTTTGCCATGAGTGATGGCTTTTAATTTTAAAGCTGCTGGACAGCCAAGAGGAGCACTGCATTGGTATTTGTCTATTATATCAGATTTACCTTTGGATTTCTGACCTCGTGTGCATTATTTCCTTCCTTTGCCTATGCCTCAGTGTCTCCAATCGTAAAAGATGGAAAATGAACTTGCACCATCAGAAAAGTACTGGGAGAGTTGAAGAGAGCAGTTCAGTGCAAGCAGCAGGTATTATTATCTCTTCTTCAGCTTCAGGTGGCACCTTTTTCTGGTTTACTGGGTAATTGATAAATGCTCAGGCAGAAATAGAGAAATGAAAATGCAGTAGGTAGACAAGTTTTTTCTTGGTTCATTTTCCTACGTTTAGCTCATAATCTGTGTAGGAAAGTAAATGTACTGTCAAAACCATAGGGGCTGGGGAAGCAGCAAGTGCTAAAGGTGATCCCATACCCTCCCGACAAAGATGTAGTGCAGACAGAGCAGTCATGGGCTGCACGCTGTGCCATCAATTCCCCCAAACCATGACCTGGAGAAATCACCTTCAAGCTGACAGGGGCTTAGGCAATATTTCAGAATCTGGTCAAGATTTTACAACACCAGATACTGTTTCATTCTCCGGGCTTTTTCTGACCAAAGAATTTTGAACTAGGGCAAACTGTCAAGTATGCAGTGGTTTTGTAAAGCAGACTGCAAGCCAAAGAAAACTCGGCCAAGAACACCACATTTATTGATAACGGCCCTGCATGGCAGCAATGAGATGGGCAAACAAGCAGGGGATGGTATGGCTGGGGGATGAGTGTTTGTGGGGCACGGCTGAGTCACCATGCTCTAAAGTCACTCGCTGCCTTCAGAAAGTGGCTGTTGCTTGCTGTAAAAACGTAAATCAGCACAGATGCAAGTTTGCTCGATGACTTTTCCCATGCTGGAGCGTTTTCGTGTTTCCTGCCAAAGACTGTGTTGCAACCTTTGGCATGTGAGTGTTGTAAGGTTGTTTTTTTTTATACAACTTCATGATAATCAGGAGCCAGAGCTCATATTGTAGCAATCTTGTGGCACTTCGAGTTCAGCCATTCAGCAAAAGTTATGTATTTCTTCTACTGGTTAAATGAAATGCCTCCATTTTTCTTAATTGTTTCTGACATTTCACCCATTATTTCCTGAGCCTCCTCAAAGGACGTGAATAGTTTGTAATTCTCTTGCAAAAGCAAGTGTGAGCTGCAGAAATATAAACACCATGGCACTGCTATAAGCCAGTTCTCAAAATACGTATGGTGGGCCGCAGGAAGAGAAGCCATCGACAGAGATCAAAACTCTGTCTCCGATACGGTTGGGGTGGCAACTAAAAGAGCTGGGCTGATTTCTCTTCTTCCAGATATCCAGAACTAAACATCAGGAGCAATTAAAAAATTGTGGTCTTTTGTAAATTACTCCCAGAAGAAATCTCGGAAATCTTTCATTTTAGTCATTTCGGTCCGCTGAACCATAAAGCCATTATGAACGAACAAAAAATACGAGAGAGAAAATTGAAATACAACAGTAATTAACAATATGAATATATCAAAATATACCCAACCAGAGGAACGTTGTCACCGGAGCCCATCACCCCATGGCCAGGTAGGACACTGGTAGTTTCTGACTTCTTCCCCCAGAAATGACCACTTCCAGTCAACAAAGAGGATTCAGAATTGCTGCCTTTCCCCAAGCCCTGGCAGCGAGAGGCAAGGTGTCCACCTTGTTTACCTTAGAATAATAATTAATAATTCTCATTTTAGGACCTTCCTTTCCGTTGCCACATGCTAAATGTCAACAAAGGATTATAGGAAAAATCATTGAAAATGTGCAGCTATCACAAATAGAGATTTCCCTATGGGTTCTCTAATACTTTACAGACAAATGTTAAAGATTTATTGCACATGAACATCAAACATGGTTTTACTACAGTTCTCATTTGGATCAAATTGACACATTTTACATTCATTTTAGCCTAATGAGATTCTTTCACTACACATTATATTCCGAGTGACCTCATACATTAAATTTGTGGCATGGAACAAACCCACTGATATAACAAAGCCCATTTCTTACCAACTTTTGGATTTTTTTAAGGAAGGAAAGAAGTAGTTTAACAAAGTCATCTCCAGAGCACTCATTTACTAATTGCTGTGCGAGGAAAAGTAAGTCAAGAACTGCACAGACTATCCTGTTATGCCAAATTTTCATTTTCGGTGTTCACAGTTCAATTTCTTTCGAACTTCATAATCCAAATACCTCCCAATTTGAACATAGCCTTCATTTTTAAACTTACATGTGAACCATGAATGGGTTTCTGCTCACAGGCAGAGCTCCCTGGAGAATTCTTCCTCTGGTGCCCAAAGTCAGACCCCAACGTCTGGCCCAATCCCGGCTGCTGGGATCTGATTTCTGACGGCAGTAGCTCACTGCAGAAACCTTCCTGGCAGCTTTGCACAATGCAGTATTTACTTTTGCACACAATTAAGTGGTTTTTGTTTCTTGATTTTGTTGCTGTTGTTTTTAAAGAAAAGAAAAGAATCCCTCCCAGAAAGTTGTATTTTTTGGCTTATCGAAGTGGTTAGTAATGGAATGTAAGTTTTTAACACCGTGCTGTAATGTTGTACCAGGAGAAGGTAGCAGATGACCTTGAAAGGAGGTGAAAGGAAACTAGAAAATGTTAATTAAAATTATTAGTGCTGTTTGAGGTGCTTATCTTGTTTACTGCTAAGGTGTTGCTCCCTTCTGCATAATTAGGGGTAATTTTACTTACTTTCAAGTCTGTAATTTTAAATATCACAAAGTTTTATCTTCCAACAAGAAGTAATTCATTATTGGTTTGTATGTAACTGCTTGATGTTTTAATCAATATATGCAACTTCCACAAAGTCTGTTAGAATTTGTCAAGAGGTTTTATACATCTTTTATAGTGTAGGATTAGGCATGGTATATGAAGCTGAAATCCCATTTAGTAATGAAATTTAAACATAATTCTGTGTTTATGATGTGAAGATATATTTTTACTTGATCTGTCCTTTTACATTTCCCTTTATCCATGATTATTGGAGGACAATGATATCTGAAAAACAAACCAGAGTGAAGTTAAATCCATTTGAACACAAAGAGTTACTGTCAGTTAATCCTAATAGAGACAATACCGATTTTTAACTAAACTGCTTAAGAAATGAATATGTCTTGCATGCTTTCAATTTGTTTTAAATCCTAATATGTGGAGCTCTTTGCTGTTGTCTAATATTTGCATAAAATATTTAATCTTGTACTTTAAATTAATGATATTAAAGGTCTAAATGTTTGAAAAATGTTGTTGTCAGAACAATGTAATCTTTTCTCTCCAGACTTCTTCGTATAATTGTAGTGCCCTTATCCTAATATACTTGTAACCTTCCTCTGCATTGTCCTGCGCTGAATGTACTCTACCAGGACTTTCTTAATGTAGAGATTTCTCTATTTTGTAATGTGAAGTTTTGGGGCGGGGAAGCTCCTCCACTCATCGGGACGTGTGGCAGAAGGAATGAGGCCCCAAAATGGACTGCAAGAGTGAGGGGCACAAATAGAGTCTCTGGGCCAGGGATGGCTGCAGCCCCACTCCGGGCACTTCCCCTGGCATGGGCATAGGGCACTTTTAATTTTGCTTGCTCTTGCTGTTCCTATAGAAGCATCACTGCTCTTTTATCTTCAGCAGAGCAATTAATGACATGCAGGATACTTGAAGCCCTGTAATTTTTTTAACCACTGGCATAGTAGGTAGAAAGAAGCATACCATTGCCATGAGGCTTTAATTAAACTGTAAAATAAATAAATAAATAAATAACACTGGAAAATGTCTTCAGGAGTACATATTAAAATAGGCAAGTAACTTCAATTCATTTTTTTAAATTTATTGAATATTGAGCGGGTTGAAAGTTTGCTGGCTTAATATAATAACAACTTAATACTCCAGCTGTGTAGGGGAATATACCCTTTTTTGTTGTGTGTGTGTCGCGTGAACCAACTGTGCCTACAGGTGGGTTGTGCTGAAATGGTGCCGTCAGGGCACTAATTAATGAAAGTAGTCAAAGCTGCTTGGACAGATCTTCCTGGCTTCTCTCTTCCTCTGGAAGTATTGCTGTTTCATGGTGGCTGCTCAGAAGCGGGGCTACAGCATAGCAGCAAGGTTGGGGGGGGAAAAAAGAATTAATTCAGCTTGGAGAAACAATAGAAGAGGAAGGCAGTAAGGCAAAGAGGCACATGAAGAATCTCAAGAGCAGAAGACAGCAATATTTTCAGGGATTTATGTGGCACTAAAAGGGATGTATTATGGCAAGTAGATGAAAGGACATATTATACTGCCATATTTGATGCATGGCCACATAATCACACTAAACTGAATTTTGAATAAGAATGGAAGAAGATTCCTGTAGTCGATTGGAACTACAGGGAGAATTTAAATAGTAGACCTAATAATCTGAGGAGCTGCTTTCCTCGGGAGTTAACATCTGTACTCCTGAGGAGGAGAGACGTGGAGAATTTAACTGCAAGTGCTGTCAGAATTTCCCTGGTTTTATGGAATATTATATGAGAATCCAAGCCCCAGCCATGGGCTGCTGTAAGAGGAGGTGGCTGCTCCCACCTGCATCCTGCATGACCCTGCTCTTCCTCTGAACACCTCCCAGCCAAACGATGGTGGCAGCCAAGCACTGACTTTGAGTCCACTTGGCTTGCCCAAGGAAGACTGCAATCTTCAAGCACAATGCCAAACTTCATGAGTTTCACCTACCTTGTCCCCAAATCCATACCAAATCCTGAACTTCCTATGGTTACCCATCTCCCAGTTTGATACCTGAGAAAAGCGCATGAACCAGAGCAGAGCTCTAAAGAAACCTGCTCCAAGTCTCATTTTTGTAACAAACCTCTGAACCTGGCCAGTTTGGGGCTGTTTGTTCCAAACATTTCAAACAGTTCCAGTGACATCTAGTGGGGAGGAAACCCCTGTGAACGGCTCCAGCCTTACGGAAAAATCCCATTATCCTTTATTTTCTTTTAACTCACTGGGCAATAGTTTCCTACTGAAATAAAAAAAAAAAATATCCTCGGCTGTGGTTTGTGTGCCATACACCATGATTGAAAAATAGTTTCATAGTCCACTGAGAATTTCTCCTTTCTGGAAACAGTTCACGTATTAAGGACCATTTGGAATTTTCTCTGGGATAGTCCACTAGGTCTAAAATAAGCTCACTGAAGAAGGTCACAAAGTCTTTAGAAAAAAAAAAGATACAACACCTCTTGGAAATCCAAGTTACTCAGAAAACAACAATAAAAATCTCAGCCCAACAGTTGCTATTGTATAAATATAAACGTAGCTAAAGATAGTTAAAGAGATGTAGTTGGGAAGCAAAAATCAAGTCATCCTTCCTTCCCCCCCATCTCATGCTGTCCCCTGCACTGCCTCCTGCCCACCCTCAGGACGTTCTGCTTCCTGAGCTTGCTCATCAAATGAAGGGGTGGCTGCAAACACTGACCACACTTGGCTTACTCACACAGCACCATTTTTCTTTTATTTCAGTCAGGATGAGCAGAAGCCCCCTCTGAAGCCCTCCCCTGGATTCCCCACGCACATCCACTCATTCTTCCTGAGAACTGCGGTGCTGGTTGGGTTGTTCTGTTAGGCAGCTCAGACTTTTAGGCTTTTGAGACACAGCTCCATCCCGTGAGTGTCATTCCTGAGCAGGTTTCCTGAGCAAGGCAGGTTTATCTCCAAGGCGCACATTCATCTGGAGAAACGCGGCACTATGCTATTGGGGGAAACTGCAAGCATCAGAGAGGTGGCCATTCAAGGTTTGGCAAGTCCAAAGCAAGGTCCGAGTGCTTCTCAGGCAGAAAGATCAGGCCAAAGCAGGGATGTTTTTCCTAAAATTAAAATGTTGCACCAGTGACGTTTGGAGGAGTTTTATACATGTAAGTAGTCCTTTTATTTCTTGAGCTGGGATCACTGGGTTTTTTGAACATTTCCAAAAGCAATACCCGACAAAGAAATGCAATATTACCTTTGAGTGGCGGTGTGGGCGCAGCTAAGCTGACCTTCAGTGGCAGAAATCCCAAAAGGTCCGGACGCATCAAAGCTTTGAGAAGCATGTACTTATTTTGAAGCTTGTCCAACCAGTGTAGGCTGTGTGGGCTTCCAAAATTTGTCTGAAAATTTCACAAGAACTTTGTTTCTCCCAAGTTTCCAGCTCTACCCTTGATCCTGGCTGGAGTCTGGACCTACACTCACAAACAGAAATTAAAAAAGAATGAGAAACATCATTTAGCCTCCTTGTTTTTAAAAGCTTCAGATTTATTTTGCAATAAATTTTGGATGCAGGCTCTAAGAATCCTGTTCCTGTGACAAGGGCAGCTGTGTTTCAGCAAAGAAACTGCAGTGAGTCACCGGTTTTCTTTCTCTCTCATTTTTGTTTTCCTTAATCCAAGAAAGAAAATAACAATCTAGACTGAAAAATATCAGCTTTGCTCTTTGTGGATGGGAAAAGCAGAAAAGTTCTTTTCCCAGATCTTGCAACAGACTTGGTGTGTGAACAAGACGCTCCATTTCAGCCACCGCATCGCATCACGTCCAGCTCTCAGCACACAGCCCTACTCATGGCTGCCCTGAGTATTCCTTCTTATTTCCAGAACACAAAGGACTCTACATTTTGTTTCAATGCTTTTTCCAAACTTTATTATTTTTTTTTTTTCCCACATAGATTATTACTTTCATTACCATAGAGACTTCAGGCTCCCACCTGCTGTGGGGAAGGACACGCTCCAGGGATGCTCTCCAAGCTATACTGTCTATGGACAACACTGGAAACTTCTGGGCCAACTGATCCCTGCTCTTCATCACAGCACACTAATACAACATCAGCTCGTGCTTGTACAGCACTTGCAGTTTTTGTGGAGAGAAGCAAAAAATACTTGTCATGTTCCATTTCCACTTCCTGCAAAATTCTTGGAAAATGCATTTTGTCATTCTTCATTGTAAAATCAGCGAATGGGTTTAATTCTGTTTGTATTGCTTTTGTGAAACAGCAAAAAAAAACCAACCAAACAAAAAAATCCACACAATCTCTTCATAGTATTAATTTGGTTTGGTATAAAATCAGTTTTTGCCAAGGAAAATGCATTGCTTGTAGCAAAGACATGCCGTGGTCTCTATTGTATGCGTGAAGGCGTCGAGGTCAGAGGGTAAATTTCTCTTAGTTGCAGCCTATTTCCATGGGCTGAATATCACACGATTAGCAGTGTTTGGCCACTACTGAGAGGGACTGGAGAGAAAGGAAGGTCAGGTGGATGTCCTGGGAGAAAGTCAGAGAGAATTGCTATAAAATATGTGCAGTTAAGTGAGAAAATCAGCATCTGCTAGCTGTTTGTTTTCATTTCATTTTTTTGGGAATCGGAGGAAATGTTATGAGCAGATTGTTTTGGGTTTTATAATTCTGAAGGGAGAAAGGGATGAGGAAGAAGGTGGGAGCTTGGGAAACGTGGATAGGAGGCGAGCATTGACAGCGGAAGCCATAACAACAATACTACTTTTTATGATGACTTCAATCCCAAGGAAGATAAATTAGGTAAAGAGAGAAAGAAACCACCTACCCAGGCTCCTATTGTCCCCAGTTGTGAAGCTCTTCTGCCAAAAGCTCCTCCAGGTTCCTGGTGTAAGATGGGAATTGCCATAGCCACCACGAGGCAGCAGGGACTTCCCCACTTGTGCTTCTAGAGAAGCAGTGACCCAGGAGCAGGGCCTCTTCATTTTCTCTCCTTACAGAGATACAAGGGTGGGGTTTTGATCACTCTGTAATTACGATTTTGCAAGGGCACTATTCTTTCTCCCTTCTGCCAATGGAAATGCCCTTCCCTGATGATCAAATCTCCAGAATCTCTCTCCTGGGGATGCTTCTGCTGTGTTTTCCAACCACAGCAGTGAACCTGACTGGGCTCTCCTGAGCTTCTGCCATACTGCACCTGACTCACTTCTTGAAAATCCTCCCCACAGCCCATTTCAGAGTGATTCACTATAAGCAGGCTGGGACTGAGAATCTCTTCAAACCTGTAGGAACTCCAAGAAAGTAGGAGGTGTGCTCAGGCAACATGCAGCAGCACAGGGAGTCTGGAGAAGTTGGCACCTGCGTTGGAGATAGCTCATTCCTGATCTGCTGATGTTTCATAGCTGTGAATATTAAGTTTAGGAGAGCTATGGGTTTTGACATTGCCTTTGGTATTTATCATATCCATTGTCCTTCAGGGGATGCTGGAAGCCCCTCTGTGCAGCACACCACCATCCAACGCAATAAAGAAACGCATGGGAGGACAATGCTACGGACCTTCCCTCCACATTACAGCTTCATCCAGCCATGGTCAAGTGAGGAACTCCAGTTTCCCTCCTTGTAGGGTTTTCCACTACCTGTACTAGGTTTCATCCCTAAGTGGATGGTCTATTTCCCGGAGAGGAAAAGTTCCTTGCTGGCTGCTGCTGTTGTGTGCTGGCTCAGGCACCGAGTTGTAACCGCAAGGTCCCCAGCCCTTCAAGAGGAATTAAAGTGTCTGAAGCACACTGCTGATAGATGGCTTCGTGGGGTTCACACAGGGGTGGAGCAGCCCCTCTGGGGGCACTGGGGGTGTCAGCCCCATCCCCTGCATCACACACAGGCGCTGCACGCAGAGCTCAGGCAAAAACGATGTCAAAGAGGCAAAACAAAGCATATTGTGTTTGGTCTATCTTGCAAAAAATTATGCATTGAACAAGAATACTGTGGAAGCAGAGTGAGAGCGGTGTACACGGCAAAGTGTCTTGTTGCTTCCCTGAGACAAAGGCAGACAAAATTAATCAGCAATGATTTGTTGTGCCAGAAAATGCACGCTCCTGACTATCTGTGGCAGATTATTGCCAAGGAAATAGTTCCTCAATATCCCAGGCACATTCCTGACCTGTATATTATGAAGTTATTTCTGCTTTATGATTTGTAACCTGTAAAATGCCTGTGATCTTAATAAATGAGAGCTTGTTGCCTCCTGAAATCCACTGTATTTCATCTTTTGCTTTCCTCCTTTGGCAGTGTTGTTATTTAGACTGAGTTAACATTAGTATTCTCTCTGAGCATATACACTTCCATGAATCCGATATCATCGCCGCGAGCTAGCACCCTTAGGACGCTATGACACCATCCATATGACATATGATCATGGGTGGAAGCATAGCTGGAGGCTTTATGGAAAACACTGAGGATTTCCCAATCTGCACTTTTTTTGTTTTTTCCTTCCCCGCAAAGAAGTGCCGTGGACTTTTTTAATTGTTTCATCAAGCCTATGACCCACAGCTCGGTCTCCAAACTTATGAGCAAACCCACAGCGAGCAAATTACACGGGGCTGCCTTATCAAAAGTCTTCCTGTAGGAGAGTTGAAATTGCCCGAGGTACAGCCTGAAAATAGTGGTCAGTGCACAGAACGTTTTTGTGCTCTTTATCGGGATTTCTGTGCTTATAGCGGAGGCAGAAGTGGGGTGTCGCCCTGGGGGGCACCGCGCGTCCTGGGGGCCACCCCCAGTCTGCCATATGGGGAAGCCGAGATTCTCAGAGCATGAAGTGTGAGCGAATGCTTTGACCCTCTGTGTGATCCAAATTATTTCATCCGTTCTCAGCTCGCCGCATTTTCAGGACCAAGGAGGACTCCACGGCGCTGCCAGCAGCCCCGGTGAGAGCAGGGCAGCGGGTGGGAGCACCCATCTTAACCGAGCGCTGCGAGAGGTGCAGGGAGGGCAGCGCCCACCCCAAAACCCCTAACGCAATTCCAGCCCTGCAAAAGCCAGACATCCCCTGAAACCCTTTTATGAGCGCACATGGAGAAACTGCGGAAAATATAACTGTTTGTGAATAAAATGGAAATTAGTGCTGTTGTGTTCACCTGTAAGTTTTCCTTTAAAGCCAGTGATTGCATTTGAAACCTGCAATTCTCAACAAAAAGAGAAAAGTTCAGTGCTGATTGCTGGATATTTGGACCTCCCAGTGCAAACATTAACTGGCTGAGAGGCACTCTGGAATGTAATGAAGGAAACAATACTGGGAAGTGAGCCAAGCGCAGAAACACTGGCGCCTGCAACCTAGGGATTTGCCTCCTAGTAATAGGAGCTGAACAAGGCCCAGCACTTCTGTTAGGCTGGAAATGACATACTGTGATCCTTGACTTAGCCAAAGGGATTTTAAATGGAGGAAAGAGCTGGCAAGACAAAATCTCCTGCACTTTTCACAGTGTTTTCTAAAACAAGCAAAGGAAATCGGGAGAAAAGACTGTAGTCTATTACATTTGATCCAGTTAAGTCAAGAGTGGAAGCTTTTTAACTGCTGTTATTATTTTTTATACTTTCTCATCATGTCGCACCACCCAGAAAGCGCAGACATAAAGCAGAAACTTGAAACCGCTTTCATTCAAGAAGAAGGGCACCCCAACATTGCGTTATTGACAGGAGGTCTGAAAAAACTGACAGCTGCAGAAATTGTACAGTTGAAGTTCAATTCCCAGGAGCGGGAACGATGTACTGATGGTATTAATTCCGTTTGGAATTGTTAAAATAAGAAAAGGTTATGGGCAGAGGAAGGGACCTGGTATTTTTTTCTTGTAACAAAGGCGAACCTTCCTTCTTCCCTGGTGTCCTTGGACTGTCATCTCCAACCTTTTGAAACTGTATCTGATTATCCATGTGGCAATTAATCATAATTAAGCAGGCTTGAGATTTGGAAAGGTACAAAGAAGGTGGCTATAGATCTGGCTTTTGTCCTGAGTAACCTCTTTT
>PPHD01003109.1:14970-32825 GCA_002909625.1 Bambusicola thoracicus
GTAACCTCTTTTTTTTTTTTTTTCCCTTCTTTTTTTGGCTGCTGAATCTCATGTTTGGAGCCATGAGAGGGAGGGCTGCAAAACCCAGGCAAAAAAAAGAGAGAGAAAGGCAGAAATAACAGAGAATATACGTGTCCATGTGTGTGTGTGTGTGTGGCACCAGCAGAGCCATAGGCGTCCCGGTTGCTCTTTCTTTCTCTTTTTGGACACTGCAGTCCCCAGAAACTTAGTTCCAGCAAACTTGGACGCAGCTCGTTTCCAAGAGGAAGCAAGGTAACAAATTACCTTTCTAATGCCAAGTGATTTGGATCCATTCTTACAAACCAGATTTTTTCAATTTATTACAGGAAAACATTCAATCATTATACGCTGGCACTCTGTCTGGGGCACATGGAATACCATTCTACCCACCCCGCCCACATCCAGTTTTTAAAGGCTTAGTAAGCCCAGAATGTCTTCTTATTAAATGTTTTATATATTTATAATTAAAATACTGGGCTGGCATTAGAATCATTTTAACAGATGTAACCTGACACAGGCTTTCTCTGCCCAGGGTCAGGCTGGGAAACAATGGCTTCTTTAACTCCTGCCTTCTGCTCAGGTTTCTGTTTGCACATGGGTCCAATTTGTCCCATTTATGATTAGGTTTAAGTAAGTTGATGTGCTATTTATTTAGGAGAATTGCCATTTCAGACTATTACCATATTCCCCTACAATATACATTACAGTGTGGTCTATGCCTGCACTGTCCATTATTAGGTTATTATAGTCCCGAATATGGTCCCAATTCACCAAAACAACAACAACTAACTTGATTCAGGCATTAAGTGATTTACTGCAGCTCTTTATGTTGGAATTAATGTACGTACCGCTCGCAAAAGCCAACACCCCCCTCCTCACCCCCAACCCTAAAGGCTTACAAGGGCCATGTGCTGGCATGTGAAAGAGACTTAAATGTTGGGATAATTGATTTAAATATCAGATACGGACTCCGGGCAGGGAAAAGCGAAGGGCAGGTCTGCCTTTCTGCGGAGCACCACACAAGGTGCTGCTCACACTTTGCATGGCAGGATTGGGTCCCTCCATCTGCATGTGCAGCTGGGAACACCTCGCTGTCCCTTCCCATCCCGCAGAGCCGGGAGCCCCCGTTTCTCTCCGCTACCCATAACATGTGTTTGCTCCACCTTTGACGCAGCACTGAGGAAATGTGAGGGTGATTTACAACGACTGGCCTCAAGCACGGGGCTGGCCCTTCGCTCCCCCACTCTGTAATGCAGCCCCTGGCCCTGCCTCAGAGGAGCGCGAGGATTGAAGCCAAAGGGCTTTTCAGCAGCTCTGCAGCTCCCCCCAGCTGTGGCAGCACGGCCCCAGCCCTGCCGACCTGCACCCTCCCTGCTTCCATCCCTGGCCTGCATCCAGCCCAGCACCCATGCTGGTGGGTGGGAGCACCTCTGCCTGTGGACTCCAACACTCCCCATGCTGTCCATCCCTGTCCGTGGGTCCAGCACACGGCCAACAGCTGGAATTCACCCAATGATAATTTCAATCCAGTGAGCCGTGCACCCTGTGCTCATTGGCACTGCACCTCCTGCCCTGCAGCGAGAGCTCCGGCTGCCATCGGAGAGGTTCCCAGCCTCCTTAAATGACTGCATTTCAGTCAGGCATGAACCCTGCACCAAGGAGGGAGAGCAGTCGACTTCACACCAGCCCTGGAGCCCATAGTAGTCACTGGCATCTACTCGAGCAGTGGCCCACAGTAGGCATGATTTCTGGCTTTTTGAGCTAGGAAGACAGCCATTAGTCTGGCTTTTCATTTCTGCTGCAGACACAGCTCAGGAGGTGTCAGCAAGGCCAGGTGGCATGCAGAATTATTTCAATGGGAGGAGAAAAAGTGCAAGCACCTCTTGTTCTGGACTTGGTGGACCTAATGGCTTTTTCTCACAGCCATCAAATCAACAAATGCACTTCGAGGCCAAGACAAAGGCTGTGAATGGAGATGGAATTCCAGCTGCTGCATAGCTCAAGTGAGACGCAGCCAGGAGCTGTGAGAGATGCTACCATTGCAGGCAAGGAGAGCCTCAAAATCTTGGACCCATCTCTGCCCTGTCCTCAGGTATCTAACATGCACTTGTGACTTCTGTCCTTACTGGGTTTGGGATTTGCAAGGCACACAGCGAGTAAATCACACACATATCTGGTTCAGTTTACACTTCTGTGGTGCATGATTTGTCCTGAGAATAACCTGCTAATAAATCAAACTGAGCCCCACAAGAGGTTGGAAATGAAGTTAAATGCTTCACCATCTGGGATTCAGCCATGGCTAGGTTCAATATTTGGAGTGATGGGGAGATAAAAAGCAATTGTAGTTGCATATTTACTACTCTATTTCACAGAGATAAGATGATAGAGTAAATTTGGCTGTCCTTTTCAGCAGGGGCTTTAATCTGAGCTTACTTAGACATCACCAGGAAAACAAGAGGACTAAGCGCAAGGCTTAAAACTGCAAGCCTGGAGCCTGCGAGAGTTCTGCCTTTTGGAGGTGAGATGGATTTTTGCATTCAGGATCCCTGCCCACCTCCTCCAGCACCCTGCCCACAGTGCATCGCCTTAGGACCCCATCTAGGTTGTTTGGAAGTCAGGCTTGGAGCCTGCTGCAGACACAGAGCCGCAGCATGTCCAACTGTGAGAACTTGGGAAAACCTGCTTGGCAAAGCCTCCTTTCTTTCCCTTTGGTTGAAACCTCTCCACACATTTTTTTTTTCCTTTCCAAATCCCTACATTGACCAAGCTTGTGAATTTCGCCTGAATTTGATCAAAGTCAATGGGGAATTTTAGACTAAAGAGGAAAAAATTGGAGGAGCAAGAAAAAAAAAACGCTTCTTATTTACATTTTCATCGGTGGTGGTATTTTTTAATCCTACCATGGATTCCTCCTGCAGCCACCCCCCCTGCACACCCCGAGCACAACCCCTGGCAAGTGCTGCCTGCTGCAGATGGGGCATGCACAGAACACGCGGCCCCGCAGAGCTGGCACACAGATGTTGGCATCCTGCTCTCCAGTCAGGCTGTGTTTTAGGGAGATGGCACACTGCTTCCCCATGGGAAGGGGGGAGCTTCACCACTGCTGGTAGCTCCACTGCCATGTTAGGCCACAGCATCCATCCCTGTTGCCCAGCCCTTCCCATGATGGCATCAGATGCGCTGCCTCAGGAATGCCTTTTCTTTATACTGCCTCTAAATCCTGTCTCTTTGTTGTTTTCTTCTTTTTTTTTTTTTTTTTTTTTCTGTTCCCATCACACTGATCAAACTTCGGGCTCACCAGCACCAGGAGGATTCACACAGGAGAACACTGAGCTGTGAGCTAGAGTCTGGTCCAGCCACGGGCAGAGGATGCTGAGCAACCTCAGTGAGTGCAGTTTGGCTGTGAAGACCATTCCTGTTCAACTTCTGAAAGACTTTTGTAGTGTCTAGGACTTCAGCTGTGTGGGTGAGTTTAAGTCTTGCTGAGTTTAAGTCTTGCTTTCCTTTGCTTTCCAGCCCTGATTTCTGACCAGAGAGGTGGTGGTGCCCCATCCCTGCAGATGCTCAAGGTTGGAGAATGGGGCTCTGAGCGCCTGATGGTGCTGTGGGTGTCCCTTCCCAGATCGCCTTTAAAGATCCCTTCCAACTGAAACCATTCTGTGATTCAAAGGACAATAAGCAATGTGGGGCAGTGTTTCCCATCCTGGCATCTCCTGTGTTCTCCTTGTACACAGGAAGCAACATTCCTAATCAGGATGTTACATCCTGAATGCTGAGAAGATGGACAGAGGAAAGAGTAGGAAAGCTCAGAAGTAGAAGGCAGCAGACAGGCAGAGCTGCCAGTTCCCTTCAGTCTCAGGGGACGTGGTAGCTGAGCACTCTTTAGAAATGTTCACAGAGCTTACACCCTACACTACAACCCTGCACCACTTCTGTCCAGCAGCCCTGGGGATCTCTAATGCAAAAGACAAAAGCCAGAAAAAGCTATGAAATGCTGCCAGCAGATTGCAAGAGAAATTGCAAACCAGAGGGTGGCTTGAGGGCTGGCAGACAAATGGGGCCCCACCTTCTGCTCAGAGCAGGTCCAGCAAGAGCAGCCTGGGCTGGCTGGAAGTGTCTGTTCAATGAAAGAAGTAGAAAATGTACATGCCATTACATTTCCCCAAGGCTCCTTACGTCAGAGTTCTGCTATTAGGCCAAATATAATACAGCTCCCATACCTACAACGGCCTTAAAATTATTGAGAAGTCTTGGTCTGCCCCCAGATCTGGGGCCACTGAAGGGCCCCATGAGCACCCAAGGCTGTCTGCCCACGTGCAGAAGGATGAGCTGTGCTACATGGCCCTGCCAGCAGCTCCCCATCTCTGCTATGGGATTGTGATTTCAGTCTTCAAACTTTTTCTTTTCCCCAAAGTGTTCATCCTGGTGGACCAGATACCCGGAATAAGCCTGCCTTTTGGGGATCGTCTATTGCTATGCACAGTCTATAGCTTTGCATATACCTGCTGGTGTATGCATATAGGTACGTGATTGAAGTTCATTTCTCAGGAGCCAGCTTTTAAGACTGTCAATGGTGGGTTTTAGATTTGACTAACTTTGTGGAAAGGGGTCTCTGGAGGTCATGCAGTCCCACCTCCTGCTCCGAGCAGGTCCAGTGAGATCAGCTTGTCTTGTCCAGGCACACACTGAGTATCCCCAACAAATCCAATTCAGGTATCTGTGTAGCAGATACGCTTCCAAAATATGCAGACATAATGTAGCCTCCCCCAAGCCATTTACACTGAATTCTCAACTGTTTGGGGGGCTTGTTTTTTTTAAGCATTTCTGAGCAGCGATCTTTCTCAGAGCGGCGCTCAGCTCAGGGCTGGAAACGGTCGCAACAAAACACACTGTTTAAAAGTCTGTTGTAGTACAGATCAAACTGAGGAAACCTCATCCTGCCATCTGGAGTCCGCCCGAGAGGTGGAACGGCGCCAGGTTTGCAGAGGTGATCACAAACCCATCCACCGCCGCGGCGCAGTGCAATGAAGCGGGAGGCAGCCATGCTGTACTAGCTTGGCCTGAGGCAGGCGGTGCCAGCAGGGATACAGCCCGAGCATCCCCATGGGAGCCAGCTGGCCTCCTCCAAACCCTGCTCAGTGCTCAATCACAACACCTCTCTCTTTCTTTTCTTTCTCTCTCTTTTTTTTTTTTCTCTCATTTGCTTCGTGTTTACTCTGGCCTTGAACCACTTAGCTTTGCTCCAGGCACAAAATCAAGAGGCTTTCCTCTTGTTCTGCTTCTACCTGGTCTCGGATACAGCAAACTAAATCCTCAAGGAAGATTTAACACTCTTCATATTGGCTCCCTCCACAGTAAAAGGAAAAAAAATGACCCCATCCATACAAAGCCAAACTTTATGGGCTGGGAGCAAACGTTCTCCTCCTTCTCTTTAAGGAACTGGAGGGATCTTATTTATTTCAGAAGAATCATGGAATGTTTAATGTTGGATAAGGCCACTAAGATCACCAAGTCCAACCCCAGTCCGTCCTCACCATGCCTGCTGAGCCATGTCCCTCAAAATATTCATTAACTATCATGATAGAGAGGGGTGGATGCTCTCAGATAGAAAAAGCTGCTGGCATAAAGCTGCAGCCCGCAGGCCAGTGCCATGCATGCTTCCCATGTACTCATGACCCTGGAGAATTGTGTGGAATCCCTCTGTAAGGCAACTGCTCTCACTGCTCTTTGGGACACCTTGAGAATATAAAGCACCTGACAGCCCCATTCTATGACTTAGGCCATATTTTGCTTTCTTCCTCTGTAAACCAGTGGAGCCTCCCTCCCGGTCTCGGCCCATTCTGGATCAGGCCCAAGGAGCTCACCATGCTGTCCTGGTGCAGCCCACAGCAGAGCTGCGGGTACAGCAATTTGGATTGCAGTACTTCACTTGGCTCTGTGTGTCCACAAAGTACGAATTTCCTGTTGGCTCCATTTCATGCATTCTGAATATTCTTTTTTTTTTCTTTTTTGTGGCTGAGCTCTTCACCCCAGAGCTGTGAGGAACGTTCAGGAGGAAAGTGAAGGGCAGGAAATGAAGTTCCCGAGTGCTGAGGGTTTTGCTGCGGTGAGAGTGAAGCTGGAGCTGCATGCAGTGGTGGGAAGCCCTGGCTGCCCTGTGTGCTCCCAGCAAACATCAGCTCTCCATCCCACCATACTTTCACCTTCATTGCATCAACAGGCTGGCAGCTATGCACTGTTGTTTTGTAGGAAGAAATAGAGCAGGTTACATGCTTAGACAATGCAAGATGGCACTGTGCCATGCTGATTGATACCCACAAGTAGACGGACTTGCCAGTTGCTTGCCCGAATTCTGGTAAAATCTCTGATAAGGATTTCAAAGCCTCTCTGCCCCTGATTTTGGAGGGGAGGTGCATCCATGGAGTGCAGCAATAGACGGTCCTTGAGCACTGAAGGTTTGAAGACACTTAGACATCGTTGGCAAGTGCCAGCGCAATTCCCAGCGGCTTAACTTAAATGAGGAACCTGGCACTCAGGAAACCAAAGGAAGGATATTTGAGCGAAGACTGATTGTGTGGTTGCACAAGCCGAGAGCTGGAATTTCTTCATTTCCAGACTTAACGAAGCTGGCTGAGTTTCTTCTAAAACCAAACAACTCCCGTGCGACTCAGCCACACCTCCTCATGCCAGGATGCACACACAGCTCCCATTGCCGGCCAAAGCATCGCTCCCAGGAAAGTGACCGTCTTTGAAGACTGTTCAAATCTCAGCTTAAACACGAATCTCTGTAGTTGCTTCTGAGAACAAACGTAAGCCCAGAAAGCAGAACTCGCTTTGCTCTACACCATTTTGGCCTCAGTGGCTCTACGTGGGAAATATCAGCAATTTTGTGGTCCAGCTCATTATTTGCTTTGTACAGGAGTGGTGTGTTTAAGGCCGAGGAATGAGCTCTGCTCCTCATTCAAGTAATCAAAGAACCAACTATTCCTACTGATATTTAATACATTTCATCTCCGTCTTTTAATGCATACATTGAAGTATACTGTGTCTTTAAAAAAATCTCAGCTTTGACTGTTAATTTAGCTTCCCACATACAGTCTCATTTACTGTTATCTATTTTTATTCTCACTGGGGATTAGGTAAGCAACTAGCAGTATCTCCAGCTGTCCTTTTTGCATCACTATTTGAAAACTGTGTAGACCACAAAGAATGTAATTACAAAAACAAATTGCTGGTACAACTGCTCTGTTAATAAGCAGGGACCCGTTCTAAGTTCTGGAACTTAGAGAGACTGGTTTAGTCTTCAGTTTTCATTAAACTGTGGCTACAGAGAGCAGATATAATTGCATTTCTTTTCCTTCTAAAGGCTACAGGTTAGCCCAAGTAATTTGTATATAGCTTTTTTTCTCTATAAGTCCAAATCAGCTCTCTCAATGGAAAACATTACATCGGAGAGGTCATTCCACAAGTGTTTTGCATTAGTGCAAAAATTGCATTCATGTACTAAGATGTTTAAGCACCTACAAAGTTGTCGCCAACCATCTGCACTACTGGTAGCACTAAATCAGCCGGTACGTACGTAAAGCCAATGTAATTTATCTGTCAGGCCGTATTTCATTTAAAACATATTCCTGTAAAATATGAAATACTTAGAGGCACCCACTTTCCCATTTGAGTTTGATGTTTTCCATTACTGCACGAGTAAAACTGTCTTTTTAATGGAGCAAGAAAATCTTCGTACATTGAGGCTCTGCCATTAGGAAAGGGGCTCCGATTTGCATTATGTTAATAGGCAATTACCAGCATATGAGAAGTGGAGAATCTCGCGTGCATACACGTTCTGGGGGCAGCTCCCTCGGCTCCTCTCCAAAGCCCTCGGCCCAACAATGGGGCTGGCTCGGATGAGCCTTCCTATTGCATCTCTGCATAGAACAAGAGCACCTGATTCAAAGCAAAACACAGAGAAGCCAAGGTGCTGCTTCTCAGTTTTGCAGATAAAGCTGGGTGAGCTTTATGAAGCTTGAGCTTCATCTTGGACTCAGATTTATGTGACGAAGCCATCTAAGTCTGGAAATAGTTCGTACTGTATTTTACCATTCTCCACGATCTGATAGACTCACACGTTCTGTAGGCTACAGCACAACACATTCATTTGTAGGGTTCATGATCCAAACTGTTTACACAGAAAATCTGGACTGGATATGGATGGAGAAATGATCTTATTTGGTCCTATTCTGCAAGGTACAGTGTTAATAAAACATTTCCAATAAATAAACTAACCAGCCGTAAGTTGCTGCTTTTAATATAAGACACAAAGTCTCAATATGATTTTTCCAGATCCTACCTCTGATTAATGACATACCACTCTGGCTGAATTTATGTCCAGGGAAAGCACAGGGTGTGTTTCCTTCCCAAACAGAAACAAGATGTGCAGGCTCCTTTACCTGCACCATATGCCCAACAGGCTGGAGGAGCAGCTGGGACGCAGCCTGGGGGACGCAGGGGATGTTAAGGCTTCACCATCCCAACCAAAAGTCCACCGCAAAATTAACTGGAGTGAAGAATGCCTCATTTGCCCATACGTGGTTTTCTCCTAGCAAACCAAAAGATCTACCCCTAAGCTCTGATGCCTGCTTCCAGCTGGGGTTAATAAATACGAACTATGAATTATGTGGGGGTTGGAACTAGATGATCTTTGGGGTCCTTTCCAACTTAGTCTGTTCCACAATTCTAACTTGCTGCTTCACGTCCAGTAGGAACACATGGAACAGCACTACGCCAGACCACACCATGCAGCACCTTGCAACGTCAATAACAGTAAAGATGAAGAAATGTGATTGGAACTGCAGATGAGAAGCCAAGCATGCAGAATTTTATCAATTCACATAGCTCTGATCCTAGGACAAGCATGTCAGACCATCTGCAGGCAGCACCAGCACTTCACCACTGGTGTGCAGACAGAGGACAATGCCGGATCCAACGTCTCATAGCAAAATGGCTCTCACTCTGCCTTCCTCCCACCCCAAACACAACAGAAAGGTTTTCTTTGGAAAGATTGCCAGCTGCCTGCCAGGAACAGCTCCTCCAGAGGATACAGGCTGCTGGCAGAGGGGGAGAAAGCAGAGGATGAGCTGCAAAGAGGGAGGTTTCTGGGAAACTCCACAGCCTGGAAATGGGGGTTGAAGACAAGCACTTGCTGACGCTGTTGGTCTAACTTTGAAATCAGTTTTTAATTGCATGAAAAGCCGTCCTCATCCTTTTTGATTACATTCTTCTATCACCCTCAGAACTGCAGCATTTGAACGTCTTATTAATAAAAGCTATTTTGGAAAATAAAACGCCTTTGGAATATATGAGGATTAACACTGTATATAGACCACGATGGCTTAAAAGATATTGTTATGGTCTATTGTGCAAATACATATTTACTAGAGCTTTTGAAATACAGATCATGCAAATATGTATTCAGGGACTTTTAAAAATGCAGATTATTGACCTGACAGATCATAAAGGCTCCTTTGAAACCATTCTGGGTTACAGTATCATGTAAATACTTATTTAGGCAATTTTTAAGAATCTTTTCTACTACAGTCAGTGAAAATCCTCATGAAAACAAATGTTTTGCTCACCTGACAGTCACAGCCATTTCAGAAACTCAGCACCTCCTCCTTCCATGTTTGCAGAACCCAGATCCAACCACCCTGGGGTGGCAGAGCCGTGTCCTGCAGGGCACAGCATCGCATCCCAGGGAGGTGGGGACCACCTTGAGCAATGTGAGGCTGAAACAGGGGATGGAGTGTGGAGAAACACAGTGAGACTCCAATCCTTGAACAAAGCACTTGTACATGCCACAGCATCACCCACAGTCAGCCCAGACCAAATATCTGTTGTCAGCCCATAGCTGGATAAAGGGAGCAGGCCCAGGAAAAGCATTCTCCATCCCTCATTCATTTATAGCTTGCTTCCCACAAAAAGGCAAGAAGAGGACTTTGATGACAAAATATTTTTTGGCATGAGCAGAAAAACGAGACATCATCCTGCTCACGCTATAGAAGCAGACAGCTTGGCATAACCCCCAGCTCCTGCAACACTTATTTGGTGGACTTTAGCTCATCACTTTTGGAAGGACAAGAACACTCCTTATCAGCAGTGTCCTGAACAACTGACACTGAGGCTGTGGATGCCCCATCCCTGGAGGCATTCAAGGCCAGGTTGGATGTGGCTCTGGGCAGCCTGGTTTGGTGGTTGGTGACCCTGCACATAGCAGGGGGTTGAAATGAGATGTGCATTGTGGTCCTTTTCAATCCAGGCCATTCTATGGTTCTACGATACTCAGCTTTGAACTGTTCTCTTATTACTCACAGTTACGTCAGTAAAACGATGGCGTTGGTTAGTTCACTCTCAGGTGTATGAGTAAGGAAAGTAACTTGCGTACGTGGCCCAGTAGGAGAGCAGCTGTAATGTTTTGTTACGTGTTATAATAACACAGGCTTCCAAGAATGCGTGCATGTGTGTGAAACTGATTGTGCCAGGTGATTGTAACATTGCTGGAGCACAGACACTGTCTTGATGAATAGCGGTGTAAATGCTCCAGCAATTTTGCACATAAATGTGTCAGCTCTGGTCTACATAATGGAGAGAGGTCTTTTCATGGACTGGATAAAAGCGAGTTTATGAATCATGGAAAAACACGCTTCCCATGGAAAAAAAGCATGTTATGTGAATTTTCTTCCCAAAGTCCTCCAAAAAAAAAAAAAAAAAAACCTACCTGGAATCTGGCCAGAGCTTTTTAGTGCTCTTTTATCATTCTGATGGTCGAGGAGAACCATTCCTGGTGATTAACAGGGGTGTGTGGGGTTTGTTTTAAGTTACAACTACAAACAAAAGATAATAAATTTAATTTTCATTAGGGTAGAATTACTGTTCTCTTACTACGAGCAGGAGCACACCTTAACAAAAACTCCTTGTTCCTTTCTCTCTGCAGATCTGGCTTCTATTTTCTTCGGCTGTAGGAAGGTTTGACTTAACATTCACTATTCAACGAGGCACCATAAAATCTCCCACAAGAAAATTTACTGTAGGTGTACAGTAAATCACGTATGGGGTATGCATGCTCATTTACAAAACAGACTCCTGCCATTGTATGAGCGACAATTAAGGGGCGTACCTCAAGCTCACCCCATTTTTAAGGTCTTTTGTCAGAAACTGGACAGCTAAAGAGAAAAGGAGTATCTCACAATGTTATAAACTTAGGAGTAGAAGAAAACCGAAGTTTGGAAAGAATTGGCACAACTGTTTTCTGGGAAATCTGAAATCAGCTCCTGCCAGTGCTGCTTGATGTGTGTGACACCACTGGGATGGACACACAGCCACAGCCCTCCACTAAGTCCTGCTGTAGGAGAGGCAAGCAGATGCTGTTCCTCTGTTGGAGCCCCACTTGTCAGCAATTTCCAGCTGAACCACAGCTCCGTGTCCACTGGGAACACTGGCTCTGTTAGAAATGGTTGCTCCTCTGCACACTGCAGACTTGAAGGTGCAAGCAACCATCTCCTTGTTGCATCTGGGCTAAATAAAATAACAAACACTGACTTCCATTTGTGCAAGGATGGTGAAAGGCTACACTGAGGTGCCTAGATTAAACTCATTTCCATTTTGTTTCCCCTACTATCTGAAAGACAAGCTTTGCTCTTATTTTGATGACAACTCCTATCCACGCGGGATCTTGCTTGGAACTGCTGAAGATGGAGTCGAACTTCCCCCCGCCCTTTGGGTTTTGTTGCATTTCCTGTGTTACACCATCCATCCTTCTTTTGCTGCTGTTTTACAGGGAGAAGAAATGATTCTGTGTATTGCTGCCTCCACCTTTTATGGAGAAGAAAATTTTAGGTATGCGAACTCATCAGCATCACCACTGGGCCCTCTCCTGTTATCATCTGCTTAGTAAAGGCATCCTGGCAGCAAGAATTAGGGGATTTGAGGAAAACTGATCCCACAGTAGGGCCATAAACAGAGCACCTGAAGTAGCCTTGTTCCCCTGGGAGTGCTGGGGGAAGTGAGAAGCTGGTTACTGAACAGACAAGTGACTGTGAAATCCTGCTTTATTCTTCCTGCAATAAAAGCGTGTTAGTTCATTAGGGACACCGAGCAGCAGCAGCGCCACTTCCATGTGGGGCAGCGCATGTGGGGCTGGGCCCCACTACTCCTCCCAGCACCAGAATACTCCCAACACCACCAGCAATGGTTCCACCAGGCAGAGGGTTCCTGCTCTTCACCCTGAGCTGCTGCTGACCACAGGGCTGTGTCCACCCCCTGCACACACACATAGCCACGCTCATTTAGCCTTTGGATGTTAAGTCCCGTTGCACAGGAAATGCACACTGCTCATTTGTGTGAGCAGTACACATAATTCAGACTGGCTTTGATTTGCATGGATATATTGCTTTATGGTGTGTTTGTTTTTTTTTCCCCATAGAGTCTGGTAGCTGACCTGCACAGTAAGCTCTACAGGGGCAGAGGTGAAGTATCGCTGAAAGGGTGCAGGGTTCTACAGGTCTCCTGCCAGTCTTTGGTCTTCCTTTCTTTACCTCATCACAGCAAACTACTCATGTTCTGTTGTGTAAATGCTGGTCTAAGGAGTGCATTCAGATTAGGGACATGGCCCAGTGGGTGTGATGGGGATGGAATGGCAGTTGGACCAGATGATCTGGGAGGTCTTTCCCAGACTTAATAATTCTGTTTTCTTCAAGGGAAAAAGTCCAGTGATGGTATTAGGTTGCTCCATAAAAGCCTGGTTAGATCAATACTCTTCCTTAGGGTCTTATTCTCCTCCAGCTGAATGAACTCAGTAGTTTCCCTCTCATTAAGGACAATGGTACAGAATCAAGCCCACACATCCGAAATATAAAAACCTTTTCAAGTAGACAGTAATGAAAAGGAAAACAAAACCAAGATGCACTAGGGTTTTCCACCAGCCTAACACTGCTCCTGTACAGAATACTTCCTCTTTGATTTTGTTTCCATAATGAAATATAGAAAGAAAACAAACAATACCAACTCTTTTTGCCAGATGATGCATAGCCAAAAGTTTTCTGGACCTTAACCAGATATCACCATAGATCGGCTCACATTACTGGGGCTGAGGGTGTTTGTTTAGAGGCAGGGTGCAGTTTCCTACAACTTCAGCTACCTTCCCAATCATCAGTCTATCAGTGATATCTTTTAGATTAATGAGAAGACAGAGAAAAGTCACTGAAAGTGCAACCCAAGCACGACAGAACCAATAACACTCATAGTTTCAGTTTATACAGCACAGCTTCTGCAAAACTCCTCTTCCCAACCCTTGCCTCACATGCGTCCGTTTTCCTTACGCCTCTGATCTCAAATAACCTTGGAGGTTTCACACAATGCAGAGGAACCCCAGAAAATAATAAAGGTATTTTGTGAAATACTGCTTAGTCTCTGGGATAAACCTGGAGCACTGACTTGTATAGCTGGAGGCTTATTTTTAGATCCTCCAGAGAATACGTGTGGAGAAAGGAAAGAGAGAGAAAGAGAGAGGGAAAGAAAGAGAAAGAACAATTTAAGTAGTCATAAAGCAGATTTTTTTGGTAAGATTATTGTATAAAATCTAGCTGAAAATATATTTACAATCAAAATGGGTTTATTGTGATTTTAAAGCCTTTGCCAAAAAAAAAAATAATAATAATGTTTGCTTTGCATCAGCTCCTCCAAGAGGCCAAAACTGTAAAAAAAATATATATAAATAAAACAAGCCAAAACAAACCAATCAACACCAACAATCTCAAACCAAACTCAGTGAATGTATCAGTTTTCACAAGATGGTTGGAATGGCCAACGTACAGCCCAACCCTTCTCTCGGCTCACAGTGGGAAGGCTGTCTCTGGAGAACAGAGGGAATCTCAAAAATCTGAAGGCATACAACAATGGTAAATTGTCTTTTTTTTTTTTTTTTTCCTTCCATTTTCTCCCTTCCCATCCTTTCCCTTTCCTTCCCTTGAAAGGTGAGGTCTTTGCAGTAGGGCCAGGAGGGAGCAGGCTGGGTGGGAAGTATATTTTACGGCACTTTCATTACTCAACTTGATGAGAGCTAATAAAAATTCTTAATTGAAAATAAGTACCTTAATGACAATATCATAATCAGGAGTTATATTTCCTATTTATTTCAATATTAAATACCTTGCTTTCTGAATGAATAGTAGCAAATTATGCTGAACAGTTTTACCTATTGGCTAATGTGTTAGAGAGATAGTAAACAGGATTTTAAGTAGAATCACCTGTGATGGGCTTTTCTCCACAACTTTCTTTTCTGTTGCTAAAATCAATATCAGATAGTCTCCTAATTGTTATTGAAACATATACGGCCTCTTTCCCATATCTTTATTTGGCTTTTTGTCTGCAAAGTCAGCATTTAATCCAACCGCTTGTGACATGGTTAACACCCACAACCATTTCCTGTTATGCTTCACACTGACTATAGTGGGCTGCTGTATATTTTCCAACGCCCACTCTGCTGTCTTACAATCAGATTATGCCATTAGACATAGACAATGAATCACTGTAATTGTTCTAATATGACCAAACTGCCAGCAAGCATTAACCCTTTCTCAGGACTCTGAAGTTAATTCCTTATGGACCGGTGGTTACAAAGTTCTGAGAGACTTGAAGGGTTTTAGAATGAGAAAAACTTCTTTTAATTTCAAAAATTATGTTCTTGAAGTGGGTGTTTGTTTGTTTTGGTTTCTTATCCAATCCACAGCACAACTGAGAAGTCTCACCAAAGGCAAACATAATATCAGTGAGGAAAACAAAAAGTGAAGCAGTGCTTTCAAGAATAAGAATTTCTAAAGAGGGGTTTATTAAAAACAGCTTCAAGAAAAGTGTTGATATGATACTAAGGGACATAGTTTAGTGCAAAGATACTGGTGGTTGGTGGGCAGTTCCACTTGATGATCTTGGAGGTCTTTTCCAACCTTGGTGATTCTAAGAAGTGAGAACAGCATTTGCTCCTTTTGGGTGGGACAGGAACCTAATTTTGTGCTTCTTTGAGAGCTTTTTTCAGGATACAAGGGAGGTGTAAAGCCAAGCACGCAGTCTGTGTTACCTATCCTAGCTACAGTGTTGTGAAACGTCTCTTTACATATATATTCATGTCAACACATTACAAAAACCCCTATGTATAAATAAATGTTTCCTACGCAAGGAAACTCAATACCCTTTTGTTGAAATATTAGCAGTAAATCAGCTAGTGATCAAAGCAACGCCACTCACTGCAATGAGTGGAGGACTAATTGGAAATCAAAAGTCTATTAGCATTGGAAATGTCATTTATTCGCTGGTCTGCAGAATTTTGCATATAATTTATTTAGGCCCCAAACTAACTGTTGTTAGACATAGCAAGGTCTTCTAACATTCACCTTTTAACATTCATTTTGTCTCCTAATGTCTCAGATTAGGGTTTAATATGAAATTCTGATTTGGGTAATTCTACTTAAGTGGATATTCTTGGTTTAATGTGGATACGGGGAATCAGCTTGCCCTGCTGCACTCATAGTCAACAGCAACGACTGAACCCAGAGCAGGAGGAGTTCAGTCACTGTGAGTGCTGTGCTCATCACCCCTCCCAGTTTCACAACCATAGAGGATATGCAGCCTCAAGCTGATCCCTAAAAATCAGGACAATCTACTAAAAACAAACAAACAAAAAACATAAAGAAAACATGAAATTCCAGTGCCACCTATGGAAAGTAGATATATGCATCTAATTAGAGGAGGAACTCAACGATTATTTTACAGCCAAAATAGTCTTGGAGAAAGTATTGTAGTGCCGAATACATAAAGCATTGAGTTCAGGTACAAACAGTGCAGGAAGTATGCATCTAAATATCATGATAGCTCAGGGCTAAGTAACAACTCCACATCAATAGAGGATGGAGGAACTTTCTCCTGCTCGTAGGGCATCAGACAGCACTGAGATGCCAGCAGCAAACCCTGGTTTGGTACTCATTACCCTTTGCCACAGCGTATACTCTGGTCCAGTTGAGGATCAAAGACATTTTACCAAAGGGCTGAGTTTCCTCTCCAACTGAGTTTTGGGCTGACTCTCCAGCAAAACCAGATGTCTCAGCCATACATGCCATTGAGTTCCCACCATGGGATCCAAACTGTGCACCTCCATGAGATATTCAGGCCTGAGCCCTCCAATTGTACACATTAACATGAACAACCAAGGTATGATGAAAAAATGAGGGAATCCAGCCTAATCCATATATTATGCTTCAGGAGCTATTGGGATGAAGCTGCCTGATACTACACCATTACTTTCACTTCAGTTTTTATAACTTTGGCTAAAAAATTCCTGTCACAATGAAACTTGGAAGAAACAAGGAAGCCTGGATGTTTCTCCCCAGCTTGGAAGGGAACCTTTTTCTCCAAATCTGAGGAATCTGGTTTGGCAGAATTTCAGTTCATTTACTGCAAAAAGTTGAAACCATTTGACATTAAGACCTTTTTCTGAACTCAAGACAGTTTTGTCTTTTAATATCGAATTTGGCAAGCTATTACTGGTTTGGTTTTTTTTAATCCATTTTTCATTTCTTGGTAACATATGCCCTATTTGCCATCCTTTAACTAGTTTCCTAAATAATTCACTACTGTTGGTACATCAGATACCTTCATACTTCGGACTGAACAACACACATTCCAGTTTGTTTAAAACTTTCTTATAAATTACTATTCAAACAGAGCACCACATCATCCAGTTTTGCATCTGATCACACAACACACTGTCATTTCACTTGATAACAAGTTTTTGAAGCTAATGCTAGGATTCCTTTTTCAACTGCATTCTGTCAATAACACATGTAAAACAGCAAAGATGTTTTGCAAATCAGAAGAGGCCTTCAATTTACTGTTCTGGGGGGGTTGTTATTTTTTTCCCTCACTGTTGCAGGAAAATGCAGTTTGGAGAGAGAATTTTTAAACCACGATGTGAATGGATAACAATAAATAGATACACATATCTAGAAGAATCTTTGAAAGGCAATAGACTATTCATTGATGACACAGTGCATGTGTGAACTGCTGTTCATAGCACACCGATTCTGATGAGTGCTCAATGGATCATTTTGAGGATGATTCCTAGAAAACATGGCATTATGTGCGGCTCCATGCTGCAGCTGGGCTACAAATGGCAAAAATGCTTTAAGTGGGAAGAATGCAGAGAAGCCCATTTCAGCCATGGGAGAGCTGTGAGAGGGCAGCACAGAACCACCACTGGGAGCAAGGAGAGGAGGATGCCTGGGAAGGAAGGATAGAAATGGACCAAACCCAGCAAAGCAGCACAGTGTGGAGAGCAGAAGAAACCTCAGCCTTACTAGTGTGTGTAATGAAGTTAAATGTCATTCTGGCATTTCTAACTGGCTCTCACATTGGCTTGGATTTTTCAATTTGTATATGGAGATAGAAAAGCTGTTTCAGGAAACTGGGAGATATATATATTTATTTTCTCCTTGATTTTGTGTTAAAGATATAGGTTGACTGTGTAAGAATCACCTCAGTAAAGTTGTGAATGATTTATGGCATGAATAATCCCAGACAAGTGCAGTGAACAAAGGTGGGAAGTGCGATGCTGGTTTGTGTTCTATACAGCTCTGCCAGAAAAGACCATTCTGTTCAAGCACTCAAAATGAACTAAACCTCCTCAACACTCCAACATTTTAATTCGTGTTTCTGGAGTTCTCAGTAACAGGGCTCTCTTCTCAACAGGTTAGATAACGTCTGCCCCCCACTGATGAGCCACATCTTCAGCTAAGACA
>PPHD01003110.1:7719-32821 GCA_002909625.1 Bambusicola thoracicus
TTTTTTTTTTTTCCTGTTTTTTTTTTTTTTTCCTCCTTTTTTTGGTGGAAATTATATGTTAAACAAACAAGGTCTCATTCCTTTAATTTTCTCAGGCATAATATGTAGCTGTCCACTCTCCTATCTATATTTACACTTTTTTGCTGTTATATAAACATCTCCAGGAAAACTGATGGATATTGTTTAGAACATAGATGAGTGAATAGCTTGTTATGAATAATTTATTTAAATCCTTTTCTTACGGCATATCTGCAAGCAGATTGCAGTTCTTTCAGATTTAATCAACATTCAGAATTAAAATAGCTTCTTAAAAAAGTTACTTGTCATTTATATGGACTGAATATGAGTTGTTCTTACCATTTATATGTTTGATGTCTTGATTAGCAAAGGCACATAGTAGTGCTCTTATTTGCTAATTGGATAAACATCTAAGCACCTCTTGTGCAAATCATCACACATGCAAACATACATTTAGATTGCAGGTTGTCTGCACAACTGTGATTTTTATGTTCCCTCTCTGAAAATATTTTGGCATGAAAAGTTAATTTGCACTGGCCTTAATAAAAATAAACAAAATCAAAAATATGCCTGATAGAAATCTCAAAAAAAAAAGTAAGAAATATTTTGCATTATCTTCTTTGATATGATTTATATCACTAAGTTATTTTTATTTTCTTTCTTTTTCCTTTTTCATTACCTAGAAAATAATGTCTGCTAATCACCACTTCTTAAAATGTATCTGTTTTTTCTATTTTTTTCTATCCTAAATAATTATATGTCCTTTTTGTGACATTTAAAAGTCAATAAAATATAATGTTTAAAAAGAAAAGTCAAAGCATTAATTTTTAATGGACAAGTAAATCTATAATCTGATTGTTTTGAATATGACTATTTTACAGGCACTTTTAGTTTACTGAAAGAGAACATGCACAGTTTTCCTGTATCTCCATTTTTCTGTATGCTTCTCAAGAACAGAAATTGTTCATGCCTAGTGTATGTACAGAACAGAATTAACCTACTACCCACTTATAATTGCTGGGTTTTTGTTCACCTCATTGTTCAGACCAGAGACCTCTGAGAATACATTCTGTGCCTTGTATAGCCTTTCTTTCTTCAACTAAAATAAGCCAGCTGTTTTTGATATGTCTATACCCAATACACCCAAGTGAACTTGTGATTGAAACTACTAATGCCCAGCTAGGAAGTGTTTATATGCAACAACATTACTGTAATTTTTAATATCATAAGTGGTGAAACCACCAGTAATATTACAGCACCAACTACAGAATCATCAGATTTCATTTTTTAATTAATCACACTAGGAGACAACTGAAAGAGGTTATATGCAAGTGGAAGGAGATTATGAAGCTATGAGGGTGTTCTTGGAACACCACTGGAAAATGTGCTTCTGGGGTATTAGATCACCTAAGTCTCCTTTTACTTTCTTTGTGCTTGCAAATTTGCCAAGAAGACCAGTTTGACTATGGATAGGGAATAAAAAGAATGTAGGATAGAATAACACGTCAAAGATCACGAAATAATTAAGGTCAGAGGTGTTAGTAGAATATAATACTTCCTATTTCTAGTCTTCTACTCCACACAGGACTGTAATATAATTGAAAATCTTTCCACATAAATCTCTGAGGCAGCAGGAGGAATCCTCAAGACAAGTATCCAGAAGGAATCCTATTTTTGTTTGACAGTTTTTGACAGAAAGCCAACCCCACTTCAGCTTGTCTTATGAATAAATACATAGATATAATACTTTTAACTTAACATTTCCCACCTAAGAATCTCCAAAAACTCACCAAACTCTAGTTGCTTACATTTCACAACAGTTCCAGTGACCCTTAAAGGAGCATCACTTGACTAAAAGCTTTTTATTGCTCTTTTGACTTACGCTGAACTCAGTGATACACCCTATTCAAAGTTCTTTGGCCTTTTTTTGTAGAACTAGCCAGACCATCTGCCATCCTCTAGCACATGAAATATTTTATACTTTCAGATGGGTGAGGTGATGGTATTGTAATGAAATGCTAAAGTTTTATAGGAAAAGCAGAAACTTGGAAAGAGGCTACAGCAGTCATTTGTCTGATAATTTTTTTTATAGTTTTGCAACAGTCATCTTGTTGAAATAATATGAGAAATGTAAAGTGTTGTCTGTATTTACCCAAGCCATCTAAACTTCTGACTCCATGTAAGTCTTTTTAGTCTATGTTTTACTGCCTGATGGTCAGCTATCGACTAGGATTAGTGAACACTGTGTATAACACAAACACTTTGCTTTTATTTTATTTTATTTTATTGAGAAAGTAGAAGTGGTATGTAGGCGATATACCTTTTGAAAATCCAATGTATTTGTAAAATTAACTAATTTTGCAATATGGCCAGCAAAGTAATGGATGTGTCAGTTTAATTCAGTTGCTCAATCTTTACATTGAAAGTTTAACTGACTTTTAGAGTACCAGATAATTTGCCCCAAGAGCCTTTATCCTTTTAAATTGTCTGACCTCTGTGTTTTTCACCTTACTAAATCATCAGTTGTGCAACATAATGTTTCTTTGGATGTTTCAAAATCTCTTCTGAAGTAGTTACAGATGTTCCGATGGCACATAGCTTGTAAATTTTGGCTGACAACTACTTTCCCTAAAAAAAAGTTAGGAAATTAATCCACATTTTCCTTCTAATTGATGAATCTCTTAAGAAAAACTGTTATTGTTATGTTTAATATATTCTTCAGAAAAATATTAGATGAAAAGTGTGGATGGGCTTTCTAGTTTTCTCATCTATATTTTATACACTCCTTCCATCAAAGGAAGCATTAAGAGAACTTCATTTTATCTTTATTTTGTTTATAGTCTGCATTCTTCAGTTCAGTCAGCACCTAGTGTGTGTTTTCAAAAGAACAATGATCTTTCACATGGATAAGTAAAGCTTTTTCTATTTCCATTTGCAGTCATGGAACTCATTAAACTGATTATCTTTTAAGTATTTGAGCTTCAGGAAGGTAGTATATTAAGAACATTTAAGTCCAGAAGAGATATTATATCACTTACAGTGATATTTACCTTAGGATTTCACTTCATTAGGTCTCCATGGTGACATGCTTGTTTATGTGAAAAGTATTTCCATATTTGAAATATATTTCAAACACTTCTGGAAATATCTTTGTTAAGGAATTTTGTTGTTGCTTAACCAACTTTCACAGCTATAACAAAGCCTAAAACTGGAATCAGACACCATTAAAAAATCAGAACAGTAATAATCAATTTTATGGATTGAAATACATAATAAGAACTTCACAGTTTAAATCTAGTTTTTCAACTAAATTTGTACAAGAATGGAAGATTTCCACCATGTCTCCTTTCCAATTGTTTCAGACATTTTTGAGCCAAAGTTACTAGAATATTCTAAGACTGGACATTTAAAAACTAGAAATAAAATGTGTTTCATTAAGTAGAGATAGAACAGAAGCAGAATTTCCGAATTAAAATGAGCAGCTAGCTGCAGATGGGATGCAGTCCAGCATAAATGCACAGCTTATCTCCTCTGATTTCTGTATGTTTACCACAAGAATGTCATAAGTGAAGCCAGATCTCTTATCCTAAAATAATTCTTTTAGCTGTGAGAATTTCTTTCCAGATTCAAGCCTGATAAATTCAGCATCTTAGTTATTCCCCAGGGGAGCAGTATAGGTACAGTTTTCTGAGCATCTTAATCCAGTTTCCTTCCTAACTCACATATGGTATTCTGCAGGGCTTCACGATTCATCTTTCAGGACTTCTTCCATAGGCACTACAGTGCACTGGTGTGTGTGTCTCTGTCTGTGGCATAAATTACTAGGATACTAGAGACTTCCCCCTCTAATCTGGGATCTAAAAAAGCTGCCGTAAAGAGCAAGCACTTTTTTTTTTTCTTCATGGAAGAATAATGGATTTTTATTATTGGCTTCTTGCACTATGCATGCTTAAAGATGCCTCCTCACATACAAATTCCAGAAAGGTAGAAATTAAAAAAGGAAAATTTATTGGCCCTACTTTTCTTCTCTTTCAGGAATAAAAATGACCAGTTCCATTTACATCAACAAAAGGTAATGTCTTCTACGTGAGAGTAAAATGAGATCCTCTGGGTTTGGATTTGTTGTCAATAAGATGGATGAATACCATTCACAATCCCATGGCTTTAAATGTCATGAGCTATTCCAGTGAAGGGAGATTTCATGTCAGGTCTGATGCCAAAGAGGTTTTTGTCTCCCTACTTATTCTTTCATATAGGCAGCCTATGTTCTCTTTTTTTTTTCCCATTCAGTTAAGGCTTAGGCTTTCATTTCTCAATTTTAGCAGCAGTTGGTCATGTAAAAATAAAGAATGAAAGTCTATCAGCTGTCTGACTTGAAAAATGTTCCCAAGAAGATGATACTACAGGAAGGAATTAAAAGGAACAACATCAAAACTTACTGTAGAAAATTCCTGCTGAGCTAAGAATTTTGTGAGTACTCACACACTCTCAGCTGTGTTGAGGATGAGCCAAAGACTATCTCGATCTACTACCACCACTGTTTAATCCTTTTTACATTGTAAAGCGAATGGCTCTTCTCCTAATTTTGAAACTCTTCCCAGTGTAATTATTTTAACAAAAATGATGATTCAGACTTTGGAATTTCTTCAGCAAATCCTTCTCTGATATTATTTATTATGAAATAGTAAAAATATATTATTTTTTACTGTATTTACTGCAGGATATAATCTCAGTGAGAAATGCATCATGATAATGTAATTAGGTACTTCTAAGCAATAGTGTTTACGTTACTGCATTTTCAAGATCTATTTACAATTAAAATGCAAGTCCCAGAAGACTCTTTTAGTAATAAGATGATGCTATTCTTTCACATATTTCAATCTCCATTTGAAATTCATTTTCCTAAATTTCAGTGACTGAGCTCAGGTTTTTCTTACCAGCTTTGTGCATTGATCTAAACTTGAGAAAATTGCAATGAAGTAGTTCAGCCCTACCTAAAAGTTAAGTGTGTGAAAAAAAAAAAATGTTTTATCTATGTTTGGAAATGATCTGGTGACTATTTCTCTCAGTCTTGGGAGCACATCAAACATTCGAGCAAGAAATGACATTTTGCTGGTTGCTTTTTGTTTGTTTGTTTTTGTTTGTTTTTATGTGAAGCACATTCCTTTATCTCCCCTGTGCAAATAAATCCACACTTGGCAGGACTGCAAGCCCTTTAGAAGCTCATAGGTCACACATTATCAGACAGTTATTTAGAGATTTGCTGAAAAGCTCTGCATATATTACACACACTTCTGTGAGAGGTTGTCCAAGTTCTTTTACCTAAGACTACATATGGAGGAATAGTTCTGATGGTCTTTTCTACGAAGCTGTATTTTCTGCTCCCTTGGGCTGAAAAAGGCACTAAACTAATGACTCCCACATCCATGGGATGCTTTGTAACTACTGAATGTCTATTTAAAATTTTCTGTGCTTTCAACTTCCATCATGTTTAAAAGAAAAAGAAAAACATCTAGGTTCCATTCTCTTAAAGAAAAATATAATTACTTGAAACTCAAAAAGCAGGAGTTGCAATCTCTCTGCCTCTTCAGTCAGTTTAGCTGCTTTAAGGCTTTAGCAGCTTCCCACTGACTGTGCTAACTACTCTAAAACTCCCACTGGTACATAACTCTTCTCATGAATATTTTCAAGACATTTGGTGCACTGAGTGAAATTGTTGGTTGTGCACAGGGGGCACATGACAAAGACACTCAGAATACCCCTCAGTCCTGCTAACCTTGGATAAAGATACTGGGAAGTGAGTAACAAAGCTTGAACCTGCATTTGGTAAGAACAGTCAGTCTTTTATGTTAAACCGCAAATGGCTCTTTCTTGTGAATTTGGCTTCTTAACCTGATTTTTTTATTTCATCTATAGAGCTGAGAAAATTCAAAAGGACTCTACTATTAAAGCCCAAATAAAGCAGATATAGGGGTTTCTATCTTGTCTTGGAGAGCTGTTGCTTTACACAGAGTTCAAAATATGGATTCATGGGGACACAGTAATTTTGGAGTCTAAAACAGAAGAGGTAAAGCAAAGGCATTAGGATGTGGCAAAGGAAAACTGAATGCTTAAAAATGCCAGTGTTATACATTTCTAAATGAATAAAATAGTAATGAAACATATATTTGTACAAGACCAAGAAGATCAGAGCTACATAACTTGTAAAAAAATTGCTTTCTAGACCTCCTTTTTGGCTTAGAGATCTCAGGAAGATTTTGTGATATCAAGCCATCAAAAAGGATACACAATCCTTGATCAGGCTTATGGCTTTGTTTATACCGAAAAATGTGACAAAAATCAGTCATAAAATCTGGAGAAAAGGAAGGAATTGGTCAATATGAAAAACTCACCTGAAAAATCATGCATCAGCAAAGCTAGTAGAAACCTGTGACTGTGAATGTTACTGCCTAAATAATAGATGAATAATTGATATTTCCAGAGCTATTCAAGTTGTTCAAGTTGTTAAAAATTACATTAAAAAAAAAAAAAGAATAAAGCTTAAAATTACTAAGTAAAAAAGCAGCAGAATATCCATACATAATTAGGCTAAGAATTCTTCTGAGGAGTAGGTCTACACTGAAGGATCGTCTCTAGTATTTTACACTTTGAAAAATATTCCACCAGAAGGCTAAATAAGAAAAAAGTGTTCCTAGGAAAAGTGAGATTATTATTAGATTTACCTTATAATCTAATTGTATCAAAATGACAATGACAGAAGATGATATTAGTGTTTCAAGACAGGTGCTTCATCTGTCAAAATTACTGCTTAATCCCAATCTGTCATGGGATTTAATGAGAACACTGTAATTCAGGAGAGAAGCAGGAGGGTCTGGCCCACCAAACTCCAGCATGGAATGCATGCACTAATAAAAGTTTGAGATGAAAGCATTAATTTATGGCATCAAAACAATTTGATAGTGTTTAAAAAGAAGATACTAACCCAGAGTAGATTCCTCAGTCACTGTGCACATTTGGAGAACACAAGCAAATATACTACTATCAGAAATATGCCTTATATTTTTACTACTTTAAGTCATAACCCACTGTGGAAACAATTCATATGAATCTGAGGACAAAGTATTACCTTTCCTGTTTAAATCATGCATGTTATGGTTTTCAGCTGCCTACATCTTGCCTTGCCTTAAACATGGAAAGTGTTTCCAGTAGTTTTCCACTTTTTCTGAGATTGATGCTAAAATACTTATAGGTACTGGCAAATTGTTTCTGAGTCCAATTAGGTGCACAAGATAACAAAATATTAAGCAAGAGATTAAACACAAAATGCATTCTCTGCTTTATCTTTTGACATAACTGCCTCATGTTTAATGACTGACATTGGTGATTATGTATGCTGGTAATTCGGATCTTAATGGAACTCCCTGCCAAGACACCTACAGGAGCTGGAAGAAGGCCTAAGCTGTGGATGGATCAGAGATGGCATATATATGGTGTCAGTAATTCTCGTGGTGGGGATGACAGCTACTTAATGTCAGCTGAAGGTGTGGAGAAGAAAGGTCTACTTTGCTCACCCTGACCCTCTTATGGCAAAACATATATCTGGCATAAATGTGTACCATACCACTGAAGTGAATTAAATTGTGCCTGTTTATGCCCTGGCTATAATTTGGCCTTTACTTTCAATCTCATTAATAGAGTAAAGCAGTTGAGAGCCAGTTATTCTTAACCAGATATATATTTCGTTACTGTCTCGCTAATGTAGACTTTGAATTTCTGCCAAAATGCCTATACTAAATTTAATTGAATAAATATTGGAATGAATTTGAGTTTGAATCATAAATTCACCTCTGAGGTTGCATCTTCCAGTATCAGCTTTCATTGCAGGTGATCTTTTCTCACAGGTGACAGGAAACCACTCATTCTCCTTGAATCCTTACTGATAAGCAGAAATAATCTCCCTGATTGTCTTCTTTTCTCAGTTCATGAAAAGCTGTTGTTTCTACTGGCATATTTATTGCTGCTCCCACAGATATATGAACTATCCCAAACATAACCTGACCACAGATGGCATAAAGCTCAGTTTAATCAATCTCTTGCTGTGTTCCTGGAATCAAAACTGGCCTGTCCCCAACTTCATATGCTTGCCATGACAATGCCCAGTCTGTACAAAACATCAGTTGTATGGGCAACTAATCTGTTTATTTTTGTACAGAGAGGTATAGGCTGCTTTCACAGTGCAGCTTTCACATGAGAAAATGTTTGTTTGCTGCTGGATGATATTTTGCTTTTTCAAGGGCCACTAATCTTTCTTTCCCAGGGGACTGTAGGGTGTTTATACATCTCATCTCATAGCAGGTAAGTAGATGATATGGAAAGCTTAGATTTTTCAAAAGCTGTTTTAAGTCAGTACTGTAGAAATCCTTTGCTTAGAGATAACTATTACAGCAGTGGGTATTGACTTGATAACCCACTCGATAGGACTGTAGTCTGGTGAGATAGATGACCCAGCTTTCAGCACAGCCTTGCTGAGACTGACAACCATCTACATCTGGCTCCTTTTGGCCTCCCACGAGGGATGGAAGGGTCAGCACCTGCCATTGTCTGGCACCCAACAGCAGGTGAGCAACAGTTCTGACTTAGTCAGAGAAAATACTTCGGGTATGAGCCAGAAGAGCAGCTCCCTTGCAGGTCCTTTCTGAACTGCCTGTAAAGACACAGTTGTTAACAAAAAGAAGTGACAACGTACCAGTGTTTTTTAATGCAGGGCTGTTGCTCATCGTTCAGTTTACAGACTGTCTCTCGATAATGACAAAAAGCCTGGGGTAATGAGTGGATTTAAAATGTGACAAACCAAGCCCTCACTGAGCACTTCTTCAGTGAAAAAACAATGTAATCCTCCATTAATATCAGATCTGAATGGATCTAAAAGCTTTGCAATTATGTGCTGATAAAAAAAATATAGTGTCTAAATATAAAATCCCTTATGGACATTTAAAAAAGAAAAGACACTGGCACCCAGGCCTTACTGAACATTATGATAATTCAAGAAGATGGAGAATAGAGTTCTGTTGGAGCAGCATCCTACTTCTCACCACCCTCACATAGTCAGTTCTGTGTAGTTTTCTTCAATGGAACTTCTTAAGCACAATTCTGCAAAATGCTGAGTGCTTGTAACACCAGTAAAATTAAATGCTCCCCTGGAAATAATGAGAGCAGTGGAAATAATTTACTTTGCCCTTTGCAAGACTATTAATATTGTCTTCTATAATCTTGAATCCAAATTAGGACATTATAAACTGGATGGGTGCACAGTGGATGCATAAAAAGATTTTTGGGTGATCAGGCACAAAGGATGATGGCTAATGAGTGTGCTTTTCCTGGAAGCTAATAAAAAATAGAGAATTGCAAAGGTCTACTCTGTGACCTGTCCTGCTCACCACCTTTATCATGTGGAGATGACCACCCTCCTCAAGTTTTCAGATCACATTAAAATGGAGAGAAAACCTGAAATTGTTGAGAACTGGTCTGCCATTCAAAGTGACCTGAACAAGTGTGAGGAATGAGCCAGCAGGAACTTCATGAAATTCCACAGCAGCAAATGCCAAGTTCTATATCTTAGAAGGAAGAATCATCACCAACAATACATGCTGGGTTAAATCTGTCTAAACAGCAGCTCTGATGAGAAGGACTTATGGGGCTTCATAGACAGCACGCTGAGCATGAGTCACCAGTGTCTTGTAGCAACAAGACCTGCCTGGAAGTTTACCTGTGCAGCCTGCTGTAGCGAGCCTGCTTTGCAGGGGGGTTGGGCTGGATGATCTCTAGAGGTCTCTTCCAATCCCTGCAAATCTGTGATTTTGTGATTCTATAAAGTTCCTTAGAAGTCAATACTGGTACATGTACTATTTAACATCTTTGCTGGTAATCTGGATTCCCACCAGATATATATATAATCTGGTGGGATTGAGTCAGCAAGTTTGTGGATGACCCAAGTTAAGTGATGCAGATGACATGCTGGAGGGAAGAGATGCCATCCAGAGGAACCTTGACAGGCTTAAGCAGTGAGTCATGTTGTGGTTTACAATGTGTTGTTCAACAAGGGCAAGTGCAAGATTCTGCATCTGGATCAGGATAATCCCAAACATGAAAACAGGCTTGGCAATGAGTTGATTGAGAGCATTCCTGCAAAGAAGAACTTAATGATGTATAAAAAACTTGACACAAGCCAGGAATGTGTACTTGCAGTCCCAAAAACCAAACATATCCTGGGCTCCATGAGAAGAAATGTAGTGAGCAGGTTGAAGGAGGTGATTGTGACTATTTGGGGGATAGTGTCCATTCTCAGTATGTACACCATTGATACAAAGCTGGGAGGAGTGGCTGACACACCAGAAGGCTGTGCTGCCATTCAGCAAGAACTGGACAGACTGGAGAGCTGGGCAGCAATAAACCAAATGAGGTTTAACAAAAGCAAGTGCGGTGTCTTGCATCTGGGAAGGAATAACTGCAAGTATCAGTACAGGCTGGGAGATGACTTACTGGAGAGGAGTTCTGCAGAGAAGTATCTGGGCTCCTGGTGGACAACAGGTGGGCCACGAGCCAGCAGTGTGCCCTGGGGTCCATAAAGGCCAATCGTATCCTGGACTGCATTAAAAGAAATGTGGCCAGCAGGTCGAGGGAGGTGATCCTCCCCCTCTACTCTGCCCTGGTCAGGCCTCACCTGGAGTACTGTATCCATTTCAGGGCTCCCTGGTAGAAAAAAGACAGTGATCTACTGGAGAGAGTCCAGCGAAGGGCCACAAAGATGATAAAGAGCCTGAAGCATCTCTCCTATGAGGAAAGGCTGGTAGAACTGGGTCTGTTCAGCCTTAAGAAGAGAAGACTCGCAGGGGATCTTATCAATGTTTATAAGTATCTTAAGTGTGGGAGTCAAAGACATGGCCAACCTCCTTTCAGTTTTCTTTGGGGACAGGACAAGGGGAGGCCATAAACTTGAGCATAGGATGTTCTGGACCAATATGTGAAGGAACATCACGATAAGGGTGATGGAGCACTGGAACAGGCTGCCCAGGGATGTTGTGGAGCCTCCTCCTCTGGAGACGTTCAGGACCCACCTGGGCACCTACCTGTGCAGCTTGCCATAAAGAGCCTGCTCTGCAGGGTGGGGGTTCAACTCAGTGATCTCCTGAGGACCCTTGCAGTCCCTACAATTCTGTGATTCTGTGATTTCCCCTCTACTCTGTTTACTTGAGACCCCAGCTGGAGTACTGTGTTCAGTTCTGGGACTTCCAGTACAAGAAGATCATAGACCTGTTAGAGAAGGTCCAAAGGGTTTATAGAAATGATCAGAGGGCTGAAACACTTCTCCTATGAATAAAATGTCTGAGAAAGTTGGAGTTATTTAGCCTAGAGAAGAGAGGGCTCCAGGAAGACATTAAAACAACCTTCCAAGATTTAAACAAGACCTACACCAAAGGTCATAGAAGTCATAGAATTCATAGAATAAATGAGTTGGAAGACATCCTCTTAGATCATCTAGTCCAACTCCCCTGAAATGAACAGGGACATCTACAGCTAGATCAGGTTGCTGGGCTGCCCATCCCAGCCTGACCTTGAATGTCTCCAAGGACGGGGCATCCACCACATCTCTGGGCAAACTGTTCCAGTGCCTCACCATTCTTATTGTAAAAAGTCTTTCTTATATCCAGTCTAAAGCTCCCTTTTTAGTTTGAAGTCTTTTCCTTTTGTCTTATCATAACAGATCCTGCTAAAAAGTCCCCTTCTTTCTTATAGCCTCCATTTAGATATGAAAAGACTGCTATCAGGTCTCTCTGGAGTCTCCTCTTTATCAGACTTTTTATCAGGGACATATTATCAGAGAGTGCAGTGAAGGGACAAGGGCTAACAGTTTTAAATTTAAAAAATGGTTGATTAGATGTTAAGAAGAAATCATTCACTATGAGAGTGGTGAGGCACTGGAACAGGTTGCCCAAAGAAGCTATGGATCCCTGGAACAGTTCAAGTCCGGGTCTGGCCAAGTGAAATGTAAACCTGCTCGTTGGAATCTGATGGTCTTTTATGTCCCTTCCAGGCCAAACCATTCTTGAATTCTAAACCGTTAATATACTTGTCCAGCCTCACAGATGACTATGCTTTGAGTAGCAGTTTGGCTTAGAGACCTCTTGAGATCCCTCTCAATCTGAATTATCCTTTTACTTCTTGTTTTATCACGTGCTGAGAAAATTTCTGCTCCACTATGTTTGTAATTACACTTCAGATTTGTTACTGTCCCTTAATGTTTTCTCTGACTGTTCAAAGAGGCTCTCTCAACGTCTTCATGTAGACTGTGTACTCTCAGCGTCCTGGTAGATATCCTTCATTCTGTTAAGAATATCAATTTTCTTTACAAAAAGAGACACAATTACTGACAGCAAGCTATATTTGCTTCCCAATGAACTTGTGTGAAATCTATGTAATTGCAAGTCAGCTGTTCACTGTTGCCACAGACATGCCAATCCTTCCTACAGATATAATTCAATACATATATTCAAGAGTAAATTTACATATATAAGCAATCCATCAAAAAAGCCAGATGAGAAATGCTTTGGACATACAGATATGCAATTTTTTCCCTGGCTTAAGCTGAAAGATGAAATAAATTGTAATGCATATTGAACATAAAGTATCCAGAAAACAAAAAGTCGAGACATATGTGAACACGACTAAAACAAGAAACTGGAATTTCACCTCTGTTCAACACTGAGAGCAAAATTTCACTGATTTCAGAATAGCTAAGTTTTCATTCACTATTTCTAAAATGATCGTTCTAAGAAGTCAACTCTAAATTACAATCCTGTATTTTGCGAATAATAATTTAGTCTTTATCTTGTCCATTTCTGGTTTTACTGCCTGATACTATTATCACACCACTGGAATAGTATTTCGTGCTCTTCTGCTCAAAGAAGAAGAAATATAGTCTGTGTTGGCAGGGAAGTAGTATATACAATATATTCATAACTTCATCCAATAAGTTGTTTTGATGCTAGTGAGCATCAAAAGCCCTCAGTGCATCTCTATTTTCCAGGTTATTCCTTTTCTCCAGAGCACTGCTGTATTTCAGGCATTAGCATTAACACCTAGCAAGAAACATATCATGGTTTATTGTTGTCAGACGTGACACACAGATGTGATGTGTATTGCAAAGTAATTTCTCTTTAAAGAGACCACAAAAATCATTTTTGGTGCATGTAGAAAAAGTTGCAACTTCAAAAAGACTATTTTCATTTTCAAGGAACAGGGCAGAGTAATATCTTAGTGCTGCCACAGAAATGAGTTTGTGCTCTAACTTTAGTGACCCAATAACTTGCAATACCAATATCATTCATCACATTGTCAGAAAGAAAGAACCAGGGTGGAGGGAAATAAAACATCATGTTATATTGTAGAACTAGTATTTGCTGTTTGTAAGGGAACAGGGTATCATCAGCTGATTGGTGCCTAAATGTCAGATCATTTATAATAGTTCAGTTAATAACTGTTATTTAAAAGATTATTTTTTGTGTATTTTTTTCGAGATAGTGGCTTTTTTGTTTTATTTTGTTTTGTTTTGTTTTAATTTGTCTTCACCTGTTTTAATAAGGAGACTTTCAGTTTGGGCTATGAGTGAATTCAGAGAAAATTACTTCTCTTTTTTTTAGATGACTAGTATCTTAAAATTATTCTCTCTCCATACTAGACTTTGCTGAAGTGTAATTTCTGAGCTGATCTGACATAATGGATCATGTTTCGTTTGTTCCTAAGCCATTTAGAGAAATGCAGCAGATTTAATCTGTTCTTCACTAAAGGAAATTGATGCAGTGTCACATGGGATATTCATTAAACTGTAGAAAACAGGAACCAGTAGAGAAACTGTGTGATAGGTATGAAAGTGACTGATGAAATGTGGAAAAGAACAGAATGAAATTTGTCTTCATAGAGGAAAGTTAGTGGTGCAGTTTTAAAAGGTTAGTTTTGGGAGTGAGGTTATTTAGATATTTCATTAGGGACTTAGCAAAAGTGTCAACGTGACAAGGAAATTTACTAACGATACAGAATCAGAAAGCATCTTTCAAATACAAAATACCGTGTGAGGATGACTGAATGATTCTCAGGACTGGAATAAAATAAATGGTATAAAATTCAAAATTCAAAGTGAAAGACCAGACTTTGCAGGCTAGATCCAAAAGTATTCTTAGGGTAGTGCATAATCTGTTTACCTTCCATTTAATCATGTAAAAGCAGACAGTCTTCTAAAGGTAAGGCCTACATCTCCTATCTGGACAACGAAGAGAAGTAGGTGACATTGAAGTCTTCATGAATTAGATAAAATCTGTCTAATTCAGGTGCTTAACCTTGAACAAATGCATCTTTTTTTTTTTTTTTTTTTTTTTTTTCCTGGAGGTAAGTCTTTCTAGTTCATTAAAACCTAAAATGAAATTCTAACTCAGTTACCTAAGTTAAATGGACTGGATTAGTCCCTAGGAGCATAGGGGTTAGATACGTGAAACCTGCTAGTCTAGAACCAGAACCACAGTATAAAGAGCTTTGATTCTTCCCAACATGCATGATATAACAGGCAATCCTGAAATGTCATTATTGAGTGAGAATTATAGAATCACAGAATTATAGAATGATTTTGGTTGAAAGGGAAATTAAAGATCATCTAGTTCCAACCCCCTACTATAGGCAGGGACTCCTCCCTCTAGACCAGGTTGCTCAAAGCCCCATCCAGCCTGGCCTTGAACACCACCAGGGAGGGGGCATCCACAACCCTGCTGGGCAACCTGTTCCAGTGTCTCACCACCCTCACGGCAAAAAATTCCTTCCTAATATCTAGTCTAAATCTACCTTCTTCCAGTTTAAAGCCATTTCCCCTGTCATTCCATGCCCTTTTGAAAAGTCCTTCCCCAGCTTTACTGTGGACCCCCTTCAGGCACTGGAAGGCTGCTATCAGGTCTCCTCAGAGCCTTCCATTATCCAGGCTGAAGAGCCCCAGCTCCCTCAGCCTCTCCCTGTAGGGGTGGTGCTTCAGACCTCTGATTGTCTTCATGGCACTCCTCTGGACCTGCTCCAACAGTTCCATGCCCTTGTGGTGGGTTCTTCAGAGCTGGACACGGTACCTCTGGTGGTGTATCGCAAAAGCAGAGTAGAGGGGCAGAATCACCTTCCTTGATCTGCTGGTCATGCCTCTCTTGATGCAACCCAAAATATGGCTGGCCTTCTGGGCTGCAAACACACATTACTGGCTCATGTTGAGCCTTCCTAAACTAACACCCCCAAGTTCTACTCCTCAGGGCTCCTCTCAAGCCATTCTCTAACCACCCTGTATCTGTGCTTGGAATTGCCCTGACCCAGGTGCAGTATCTTGCACTTGGCCTTGAAGTTCATGAGATTGTCATGGTCTCATCTCTCACGGCTGTCCCAGTCCCTCTGGATAACACCCCTTCTCTAGCATGTCAAATGCACCACACAGCTTGATGTCATCTGCAGACTTGCTGAAGGTGTACTTGATTCCACTATCCATATCTCCTACTTAAATGTTAAATAACACTGGTCCTAAAACCTATCCTCGAGGAACATCACTCTTCATTAATCTCCATTTGGACGTTGAGCCACTGACCACAGCTCTCTGAATGAAACCATCCAGCCAATTCCTTATCCAGTCCATCCTTCAAATCCATTTTTCTCCAATTTTCTGACCAGGATGTCATGCAGGAAAGTGTCAAACTCTTTGCACAGGTCCAAGTACGTCTTGTCAGTTGCTGTTCCTTCATCCACTGATGCTGTAACTCCATCATAAAAGGCCACCAATTTGTCAGGCATGACTTGGTGAAGCCATGTCAGTTACCACCAATCACCTCATCATTATTTTCTATGGGCCTCAGCAGGGCCTTCAGGAGCATCAGCTCCATGATCTAGCCAGGCGTGGAGATGAGACTGGCCTGTAGTTCCCTGGATCTTCTTTTTGTCTTCTGAAGCTATCCAATTGCAAATTAAGAGCAAAACTAGGACAGGAGGCATGTCAAAGCTACTTTCATTTATCCAGCTTCAGCAATCCAGAATTCTACTTGGATTTCCTTTTCATATTTACAGACTGAAGGAATAGAAGGTATTGTGAAACACTGTAAGAGTTTAGTAGTCAATGGCTCAATGTCCAAGTGGAGACTGGTGAAGAGTGGTGTTTGTCCAACTAGTTAGACTTGGGCCATGATAGGCTCAGATATAGAGTAAAAACAGAATATTTTAAGACAGACTGAAAGACCTGAGATTGTTTGTTTTAAACATACAGCTTGCTTCTACGAACTTGTATAAGCCAGGAAAATTAAATTTTCTTACATCTGAGTCTTCCTTTACACATAGGCTATGGTAGAAGTTTATCAAGTCTGGAAGTGACAGATAAGACTGCACACTATGCTTGTAATTTCCTTATTTTTAAATCACCACTGATACTCAATCTCACAGACTTTTTATCTTTTTCCTGCCTTTGTTCATATTAAAAGAAAAATGTCTGAATTGCTGCAGCAACAATAGCTACCAATACAAACCACCCTAGCCTGTATCTCTTTTGCCACAAAAAACCTATTTATTGCATTCACTAATGCTTTTCAAATGCTGTCAAGAGTGTCTTTTCCTGTGTAAGAATCTGTACAATTAAATGGGGAAAAAAAAGTCAATAACATAGAATTTTAGTAACATCTTGTTTACTCATCCTCACTGGTTATCTATTTCATGTCTTTTGAATGCTTGTTATCCTTTTCCTGTAGACTTGAAAGGTTTATTGATGGTTGTTAATGTTGAAACATTGTAAAAGGACTTTGTTAGTGCCTTAATTGTTGTTAGGATGGAACTCCAGAATAATTAAAAACAATGTTCATTTGATTGCTTTTTAAAAAAAATTTAGATAAATACAGAGGTGTTCATGGATTTATTACTCAAAAAAATGTCTAAAAAAAAAGCCCTGTACAGTGCAAAATTTTTCAGGATGCTTGCAACTGGTAAGGATTTTTTGTGCACTCCAATAACCCAGGATACAGTAGTGCATTCATGCATGGTGCTGCACTTTCCCAGGTATTTTGACCTCTTGGCTAAAAGACTTCCATCTTCCCAGAACCAGAGCAAGCTGTTATAGTTCTACTGATGCATCAGCTCTTTTTGAGGTAGTTGGGGAATCTACATGGAAAGGTGAAAATCTAAAAAAATTATGGTTTAGATGCCATCAAACACTTCTGTGTACCTAAATTTCTCACTAGATCTAGTAGTTTATCTGTTCCTCTGAGAAGTTCATTACTTATTTCTGTGACTCAGTCTCTGATTAGCTCAGTATTTAAAAGAAAAGCACTACTCATTGGGAATCAGTTAACTTACAATTATTTAATAATTATTTAGATTCCGAACTACTCATAAGACCAATTAACTACTGTATTAACAAAGTGAAAACCTTACAGGATGAAAATAGCAAATTTCTTCATGTGCCATTCTCAAACTCTAACCTTATAACTAGCCATAAGGAAAGCAGAGAAGACAAAGCACAAATGGGACCAAACACTTCATTGCTGCTATTTTGTAAACTAGACCTGTCTTTTGCGAGAGGTCTCTAAGTGACATATTAGTCACATTCAGACAGTTCTGAATAAAATTATGAAGTCAGTGAAGTTCTGCCTGTTTTACATTGAAGCTTGCCAGTATAAGATGCATCTTGAGGCTCTAATATTCGTTAAAATGATCTGTTTATCCACACTGCAAACCTGGAATAAATCTGCTGCCAGCTTGAATTAATGATTAATCCAATAACTATGCAACATCAGAGCAATTAAAGTCATTTCTAACATTTTAAAATTTGCATTAAAAAAGATCTAACCACATACCTTCTTTTCAACCCTCTTCTACCCCTGCAGATAACTCTCAGGTTTTTTTTTTGCCCACTTGGGAAATGGTTGTGTATTACTTCTTAAGGTTTTAAATCAGCACTGTAATGAAACAGTGAAATGGTTAGCTCAATGCAATAAAAACATGGTGGTAGAATCAGATTGCAAAGTTGTTAAGTCTTCCTTCCTTATCCTTCCTTAATTCATATTATATTACACCTGTGAATGTATGAGCATACTTATCTAAGGTTACACTACATACATTTAAGATAAAGCTTCTATTTTACATAAAGTCTAAAACTGTTTCCTGGAATGTAAGCTTTGATATGCCAAATTATGGGATACTTTTCTGTGAACTTCAAGTTATTATTAAAATCCAAAAGTTGTACTTGGAAAATAAGAATGGAAGCAATAGGTGGCACATAAATGTTCTTATACTGCTGCAAGCAATGAAAACCAGCAGATGTTTAATTTTTCCTTTAGGACTGAGGTATGTTCATCCCCATTGTGATGAGATGTCACAGGTATGCTGTTAGGCAAGAATTCTTTTTAGAGTACTTAATGTGAGAAGTATCTTCATAATTATTTCTTCTGTATATCAAAGGAATAGAAAATCATTACGTGATGACCTTGAATTCATTTATTAATTAAAGTATGTCAGTTCAGTGTCTACCATAGTTGTCAGAATCAGTGGTTAATTGCCTTCATCAACTGTCTTATTCTGAATTACAATGTAAGCAAAAATTTCTGGGTACTCTGAACTATCTCTTCAGTTTACCTTCCTACCTTCAGCTTTGATATTTTATGTGAAGTGTGGAAATTATATTAATTGACCATTTGTGAACAATTTTTAAAAAATATTATTTCTAATGACATTTGGGATTAAATTTTAGTCTCATATCTTTCTACAAATAGAATAAAACTGCATATTTCTCTGAATGAATTTAGCTCCTGAATGAATATCCAGAAATAAAATAAGCTTTGAAAATATTTGCATTCTCTTAAAATATAAAATAATCAATATATGTACCATTTATCTTGAGGAACACTGCCTACTTCAAAGCAAAATAAAACAAAACTCAAGATACTTCATGTCCAAGTATGCTGAAAAGGGTGATCTTTCTTTTACTACAGATACGTTACATCTAGCTATGGCGTATTTGAAGACTAAGTATTATTATTCTCTGGGATTGCACTTGAAAATACTGCAAAATTGTTTCACATTTCACATTTAGTACATCCTATACTTAACACTAAAATATGTATTTGGTTTGTTCCTATAGTACTTGGCACCTCAACTTTCATCCATTTTGGAGGTTTACAATGAATCAATTATGCTTCTTATTTAAGTGACAGTATTCCATTCAGTAAGGCTTCCTGAAAAGTAAGGATAAATTGTGAAATAAGGACTGCCACATTGTCAGCTATCCTCCAACCTTGCTGAAATTTGGAAAAGATACTGCCCTTCTAAACACACTTTCACAGTCTGACTTTAAATTTTCACATGCCTGTTATAATTTCCATTTATATCGTTGAAGTTCTTCTGTTGTTACTAGTGCTGTGGAGATAAAATTGAGTCTGCTTTCAGTTCCACATAAACTTAGCATAAAATGAAATCTAGAGGCATCGTTAACTAGTGAATTCTTCCCTGATATTGTGAAGATAAACTTTTTAAAATTTCACAAACATAGGAGTTTGTATGTGACGTGTATGGTTCATAAGATCTAACCTAGACTAAAATTAGAATGTCCAACAAAGATAATCTGTTTAGGAACAAGTGTGCTATTTATATATTGAAGAATATTCCATATGCATTATTAATATGAGATTATACAGGCTAAATGCAATATTTCTCACCTAAAAATCAAATCAGTGGAAAATCTGAAATTGTAGTAATGAACTTAGTCTATTTAACAAGAGTTTATCATCCCTTTGTGTATGCATTAACAGTTTAAAGAAGCTACACTAAATTATATTTGTTTAACTACTCATATTTTGGATTTTAGAACTTTATTTTGTTTCTTTTCAGAAAATTTATATATTGTAACAGTTAAAACATTAAAAGAGAGTCATAGATGGGATGTAGTGGAATAGCGAAAGATCTTGCCACTGGTTTAAAGTAGATTTGATGTGCAGTTCACTAAATACACCTTTTTATGTAAATTCTGAATATTTTTCTGTATCGTAATAGGAACCAATCTTTCCAAAATTCCTATCAATAACATATGCTAAAACCTTATTGGTCTTAGAATGCCTGTGCTGAATGAATACCAGTTCTGTGCAATTATCCATGATCCTCTCCATTGTTCTCCCAGTCTGTGTTTACCGTACATGCAGCGTTTTTCAAGGCAACATGGATTATTGTCTTTTGCCACTGTTCTGTATGGTTGGTTTAATAGCTGGACCTGAGCATGTTCGGCTGTAAGTCTTCAACCCAGGCCACTGTCTGCTTTGCTACAGAAGGCTGCCAACTGCTCTTGGCACTATATAACTGGTATGATCTGTCATTTTTCTAGTGAGGTCCAGATGACTTCAAGAGATAAAAGTATTTTTTAATTCATCATAATGTGCTTTGTTACCTGTGAAGATGTTGTGCTGGATCCAACACCAGAAGGTAAAGACCCTGTTCTGTTTCTTTGCCCTTGCCATCAGTTTCTTGGATGTCTTTTCAGGGCAGTAGGCATACCTACTGATATCCATTATGTTTTCAGATTCCCAGATGCCACTGAATCACTTGAATTCTCCTATGATGTGTTGCTCGTTTCCTGAGTCAATGTCAGATAGGTCAGAAATTGTAAAACCTATCTTCAGTTTTCTCATCACATTTTTTGCCCTTAAGACACACTTTCAGAAATCTGAAAATTACCCTTCTGTCATCCACATATTTTCTAAATCTTGATCCAATTTTTTTCTGGGTTAGTTTTGTATCCTTAAATCCTCTTTTGTATTTGTTCTTTTTTTCAGCCAGTACACATCTTCTATGTAAAATACAGATTTTTCTTATGTCTCCTAAATCTGTAGGGGCTTTCTTCACAGTCTCCTCAGCAACAGAGCGTGCTTGTTCCTTAAAATCCATCCATATATACTTTTCCTTACTTTCATGAAGAAAGGGTATAGTTGCAAGCAGATGTAATCAACATTTTACTTTTTAAAGCTACCCATGAGAACTTCTCTTCCTTGTGCCGTCTTGCCAACAGTTCTCAGAGGTAAAACATTTCCAATTCGAGGATTTTTACTTAACTTTTATTGACAATTGACAATTCAAGTACTATTAGAAAAAGAAGCAGAAACAGACAAACAAAAAAACCTATAAACCATTAAGTTTATTCCTCACACTTTCCTCCCACATTCCTAGCCTCAGCTGTTCACTTCTGCTGATTAACACAATTCCACTCTTCAAGCTACTTCCACATTGCGTTAGCCACACTCTAGGAGTCTATATACACATATAGTGGTGCTACTGATGGTTCTGAACATGTTCCAAAACTATTTTCAAGACCATTACTTTTGCAAACTGACTAGAGCCTCCAGTACCTTTGTAGGTGGCAGCTTCTCCTGTGGAGGGATTCCAACTAGCAGTTCGCCACCTCCTGATCCCTGTTGTAATTTAACAAGATCCATCTGTAAACAAATTCTACTGTTTGTTTTCAGCATTTATTTCATCATATGCTGGGGCTTCAACAGCCTGAGAAATTTGCTTTCCTTACAGAATTGATTTACAGGATTACCGTCTAATAAATTCAGCTAACCCCAACTGGATCTTGAAGAGGTTCATGCCCACTGACTAAGGGTCAGGGCCAATTTTGCCACATAATTCTTGTTGCTCATTCATCAACAGGTTTTGAATTCTTGAGCAAAAATTCAGGACAGGTAGTCATGTAACCACAGTGGCTGCTCTGTGCCTTACACTTCAGTGACACAAGAATGCCTTCATCTGTAGTTTAAGCCTCTTCCTCCAGAGGAGTGTAATTATTTTCTGCTCCATTCTAGCCCCAACTGCACAATCCCAACAGCCTCCCTCTAATCTCCTGAGGAGCTAATTAAACAAAACACTGTTCTTGTTTTCAGAAACTGACATACTTTCCTGCACTGGTATATAAAAAAAATTGCTGTATTGCTACATTTCTGGATCAGAAATAATGCCATTGCACAGATTACCTCCTGCTTGATCAGGCAAAAAATCTGTGTTTTCATTCAAAGCTAAAACTTGCTGGTAACCATCATGCTGCAGCAAGCTTTTGTGCCTGACAAATGGGACTGTTGCAAGGTGAGCCTTACAACCTTTTAGAACCTCCTGTTTTTCCAGCAAATAAATTAATCTCCAAGGAGACCCCACAGCCTCTGGGCAACCTGTGCCACTGCTCTGGCACTGAACAGCACAGTAGTGCTGCCTGGCGTTCAGAGGGAACCTCCTGTGCTATAGTTTCTGTCCATTGCCTCCTGTCCTGCCACTGGGCAACAGTGAACAGGGCCTGGATCTGTTCTTATTTCACCCTCCTTTTTGGTATTTGTATGCACTGATGAGATCTCTCCTGAGCCTTCTCCTCTCCAAGCTGGAGTTCTAGCTCTCTCAGCTTTTTCTCCAGTCCTTTAATCATCACTGTGGCTCTTTGCTGGACTCTCTACAGGATTTCACTATCTCTCTGTTTCCAAGCTCTTGTAACCAAAATCTGTTTTGGAGAAAACAGTCTCAACTCGGAGGATATATTTTAACTTGTTGCCAATTAACACAGAATTTTGATTTCTGACTCAGGGAATGAGAAAAGAAAAAAAAAAAAAACAAAAAAACAACACATAAACAATTAAACAGGCAACAAATTTCATCCCCTTTTGTCAAGCTCAGTTTCAGTTAAACACTTTTTGTGCTCCCTTTCTAGTCTTAACTCACCCTATATTGGCAGTGGGTGATGCTCAATCTACCCCAGTTCCTCTGTTGACATGATAAGCAAAACAGGAAATTAGCACTTGTGAGTTTTTCATCACTTCCTACATCTTATTTGTTTTTCTCTGTCTTAGCACTGACCATCCAGGGCTGTAGCCCCTCAAGGGTGTCCCTGGCCCAGTGTGCACTGTCTATGGCCATGGTCTCTCAGGTTGCTCATGTCCCATTGGGGGGTCACTCGTGGCTGCATTTCCTCAGAATAGGTATGTCCTAACCCCTAGCATAGCTATCCATAGGCTGAAATCACTCAGGAATGTAGATTGTCACAGAGTACCTCCTTCTGAAAGTACTTCTTCATTCACGTCCCCAGCAACATCTACTTCCTCTTGTACCCTCCACAGTGGCTGCTGCTCCCTCTTAAATGCATTAGAACCTGGGCTTCTCTGTCTGGCTGTGATTTTGATACACAACGAGGTGCACACACTGGTGTCAGAGCCAGCTTTATCTGAGTGTGACAGGCTCAGGGCCATCTCTGGCTTCTTCCAAAATCAGTTAATCACTGTGACCAGTACAACAGTAGAACCATTTATGGCAAATACAGTATTTCACTTGCCAGAGCACAAAAATTTAATAGCATTCATTGCATTTTATCTTCATTGTACCTTCTTTATGTAACTTTCTTAACACTGATAATGTGCCTACATATATTCTATTTGTCTTAAAAATGGCTTTTTGAAATATATCCAAAACAAAAAGTTCCTGTACCTAATATGGCCCCTTTTACTAGTAGCCATTGCTTTATGTCTGTGGCGCCTGAAACATCATTTAAAAATTGTGCCTTGCTGTTACAGTTTCTGAAGAGGTAAGATTCTCTAGGATTAGTGACCTTCACATTATTTTTCTCAAATGCTGTCCTTTGATTTCTTTTTTTATGTTGCTATATACAGAAATTTCTGTAATGCTCATAGTATTTGGAAGCCAAAAGACTTAAGATAATTAACCACCTCTATAACTTGCTGGGGTCATTTCTCATTTTGGATTCCTTAACTTGTTCTCAAAGTTGCTGTCAGAGCTGGAGAAAACCATCTGTCAAGATATGAAGAAAGGAGCAATTCCACTTCAATATTCAATTTATCTACATTCTGACTGCTATTTTTCCTTTGAATCTGCACATGAAATTCTATTTTCTTGATGTCATTTTTTTCCCCACCTAATGAATGATTGTATTGGCTGTAAAGTTGGTAGAACTGTGTATCCCCGTTTTCTGGTAATATTCTGCCAGTGGGCATTCAGACTTGGTCTGACAAAATATATAGTCAGTGGCTCAATTGTTCCTCTGGTTTATGAGGGAATTAATTTTTCATAGCACAAAAAATCTGTATTATTTTTCTGGTGAAACTGTTGCTAATATTACTTATTTTCAATGGTATCCAAAATGGTTCTGGATAATACTAGTCTTCAAGCTTTTTAAAGATTTTGTTGTTTTTTTTAATAAAAAGGACAATGACAAATTGGTAATCATTCTATTCTCTGCTACTATTCTATCTCACAAGCTGCTTTTGGACATATATTCATGCTTCCGTTTACTCTGAAAATGTCTACCTTATCTACTTTCATTATGGAGATATTTTCTGAAATGCTAGTGAGTTCTGCACAGTTTCTCTTAAACACTGCTTTGTGTGGCCTTTTTTAAAATCATATCCTCAAACAATGAGCAGGTAGAAAAACATGTGTATTTGTATCCTTACTGTATCTCAATTCTGAGTAAAAAGAGTATTTTTTTTCAGTCTTACTTTGAGTGTGATCACATACTCTGCTGTTCTAATATTATTTCTGTCAAATGCTTTATCCTTTCTTGCTGAACAATGCAGTTCAGATAACAAAAAGAAGAAAAAGCAAGAAAGAAAAAAAACCTTGACAGGTGGGCCCATTCCAATCTCATGAACTTCAACGCCAAGTGCAAGATACTGCACCTGGGTCAGGGCAATCTCAAGCACAGATACAGGGTGGTTAGAGAATGGCTTGAGAGGAGCCCTGAGGAGTAGAACTTGGGGGTGTTAGTTTAGGAAGGTTCAACATGAGCCAGTAATGTGTGTTTGCAGCCCAGAAGGCCAGCCATATTTTGGGTTGCATCAAGAGAGGCATGACCAGCAGATCAAGGGAGGTGATTCTGCCCCTCTACTCTGCTTTTGTGATACACCACCAGAGGTACCGTGTCCAGCTCTGAAGAACCCACCACAAGGGCATGGAACTGTTGGAGCAGGTCCAGAGGAGTGCCATGAAGACAATCAGAGGTCTG
>PPHD01003111.1:0-19021 GCA_002909625.1 Bambusicola thoracicus
TGATGTTCTTCCCCGAGTATGCAATAAAATACAGGAAAAAAGAACTAAGAAAAATGACTGTTAGGCTCTCTAAGCAAAAAAAAAAAAAAAAAAGTTACGATTTATTACTCTTGTACGTAGATGAATTACTACAAAAGTGTGAAACTAATTAGTTTAATTACAATAACGTTTTAATGTAATTATTGTTTTGGAATTTGAATTGACAATTGTAATCTTTCAATTCAAAAGTCCAACATTTGACTTTTTTAATGCGCTGCATCATACCATTGTCACTCTGTAAGGTTTACTACTCAATTGTAGATGTTTTCCTTTAGCAAAAGCTCGCTGGTGGTGGAGGCATTTATGTAACCCAGGCAATTTGGAACTTATTCGGGGTCTGCAGTAAAATGCTCAGCCAAATGGTTCTGATAGTAAAAGGAACCTCTTTTATTTTATTTCTTTTATTATTTTTTTTTTAATGGGCGATCACAATGGTGGCTGAGAAATCTTTGTTGCTCCCTTTTCTCCCATCAGCAGCACTCATATCCAGGCTGAATAAATCCTTCAACAGCATTCTTTGCTTGTGGCCGTTTGATGTCGTTCCAAGCAGCTACAAACATGGGAGACTCCCAAACTGCTTAGTGCCAAAAAGGCTGAAACTGCACTGCCATGGGAACCTGAATGGCACAGGGGCCACCTGGCAGTGCCCTGCAGGACCCAAGGCGCTCACTCAGCCACTAGGCAAGAAGCTCCTCATGTCCCTCTGCTCTGCGGTGAACAGCACCTGGAGTGCCTTTCCTAGCTCAGATCTTATTCTTCTGCTCCAAAGCAACAAGCCAAGCTCCCCACCAGCATTCAACCTCTGTGCCAAAAAGAAAATAACAAGAGTAAAAGCACTGCGCAACAGAAACACATAGGACAGTGAAGAGGCTGGGATTGCTGGAGAGTCCAGCATAGTCATGTCAGGGTGCTTGGGTTGGTGCTACTGCAGCATTCATCCAGACCAATGGAGGAGATAGGTGGTTGGTGGCTGTGAGCACCTCCCCTGGATGGAAAATGAAACCTCTGCTCAGCTGTGGACATTTCTGAATGCCACAGGAGGTTGGGGAGACCAGCTCAGCTGGCAAGAGGGTAGACATGCTCCAGCATCAATGCTGTCAGCTCTGACAAGGTCCTGGCTGGCTGCAGCACACTGCTGTCCTCATAAACCAAGGCTTTCTCTCTGATGGCTGTGCAAACGAGAAGCTGGGCTTAACTGGAGCACAGAGCTGTTGCTGGCTTTAACTTTCCAATGAACTCTCCAATTCCCATTTTCCCAGGGCAGTTCAGTGCCAGGGTAAATCAGTGCATATGTGCAACCCTGCTGCCAGCTGGCTGCTCCTGCCTGCAGCGGTGTCTGGTCACAGCTCTGGGGATGTGCCCTGCAAGTCTCCCCTTGGCAGCACCTCCTGCCTGCCATGCTCACTTCCTTCAGCCTTTGCCTTTCTCCCTGCTCTGGTCCTCTGACTTCAGAACACGGCTTTCTGTTTTAGTTCACTTCTGTATTTATACTGGGCCAAACTGACTGGATATTTTCTGAACAGGGTGACCTAGGAGTTTTGAACAAACCGTCTTGTCAAAAGTTCTGATATGTCAAAAATGACTTTTTATTTCCCATAACAATGTGATTTGATTTGTTTTATTTTCTTTTTTCTTGGTAAAACTGTCAACAGGAACCACTTCTTCGAAGTCAGAAGATGCAAAGCAGACCTTTCTTAAGGATTCCCCAAGGAGCAGAGAATTTGAGGAGGGCATCATTGTTCCTTGCTGTTCATCCCAAACTGTCTTCATTCTCTCATCCTCTATTCCTGCACAACGGGACTGAGGGAAGTGCATGAGATCTATTGCTGAACTGTAGTGTGGATAGACTTTGTCTTCCTCAGCTAGCATTCTGTCACCTTTCAAGAGAGAAAAATTCATTTTTAAAACAAAAATCCCAAGTAAGAAACCTCAAATAGTTGCAGGAAACCACCACAGAGGTATACAATATCCAGCGGAAGACCTTGCTGAAAACTGAACAGATTACTCTTGTTATATGTGGTTAAACTGGGCCATTAATGCTAAAACAGTTCAAAGCACAAAATAAATTCTGATTTTCTCCTGTCAAAGTTTGTGGTTTGGTGTTCACACATTCTAGGCTCCAGTTAAATGATTTACTGTACAATTTAATGCCTTTCAGCTGTCACTCGCATAAAAGGATCCCTTGAATGATCTGCCAGCGAATGAAGGCAGCACTTGTCCAGGGTGGAGTGTGGCCAGGGCTGCAGGACCCGACTTGCCAAGATACGCAGGAACAATCACGTAAGCCACTGTGACCCATGTGTGGTACCCAGCAAAGTAAAGGCCACCTTGCTGTGATTATATCTGCAAAACCACTTCATTTAAAGCATACTGAGACGTTCACTCTGCTGTGGAACTTTTACGAGCAGCTGCCTTTACAACAGCTTGCACCATAGGCATGCTGCTATTCTTTGTCCTTCTTTTGAACTTTTCTCTGCTCCTGGTCTTCCAGTGGTGCGATTTTTTGAAGTTTTCCTTCACAATAGCTTCTCAAAATCCCAGTTCTCACATATCAACACAAATAGGAGAAACAGTTGCCATGGGACAGAGAAAAACATATTTCAGGAGCTCAGGAGCAAAGAAGGAAATAAAAAAGGCACAGGATTTCAGCAATTACGTGTTGTAGTGTTTGGCATAGCTCTGAGTTCTTCGCTTTGTCTCTAGCTGAAGTGGTACTGTGCCTCTCATGTTCAGCAGTGGGTGCAGCTCTTAGCAGTGACCTCGTGGGGACATGGCAGTGCCCAGCACTGCAGCCATGTTCTGTGGAACAGGGAAAGGAGAATATTGGTGTTACCTAAAACTGTGGGGTACTCAAGCGTATAACATCTGGAATAGGATTTGGCCTTAGTTCTGGAGTTGTTAGCCATGTTGTATGTTTACAACCAGAACAAGCATTTAGACAAAAGCTCAGAATCGATGAGCGCAGTGTGGGAAGGACCAGAACCTTATCTGGTCTCTGCATCAAGACTTCAACTTCATCGTTAGTCAGTCGCGTACCTTGGATCATGGTTTTAGTACTCAAGTGATACAGTCTGCCCCAGTCCAAGGTAAAACCTAATGGTTGCAGAGTTCATGATTAAACATATGACCCCGAATCCAGTCTGAAATTTCTCCAGATTCCATCACTCAACCCCACTGGGCATTTTCTAAAAGGGAGTTGATCCTGTGGGTGGCTGAGATGCCTTGTAAGGATCTCCTCCCTTCAGCTGATCTGCTGGAGGGTGCGCTGGAGTAGCTGATCCAGCAGAAAACACGTTTTCCTTGTGAGGAAGGTGTGTGGGTGAGGGAGGGGCCTTTCCTTCAGCAGCAGGATCTATGTGGCTGGCTCTGCCGGTCCTGTTGTGTTCAAAGCCTTTCAGTCCGCCACACTTTTCCATGATTCTGAATAGTTCTTGCTGCTTTCTTCTCAATTCTCATAAATTTTCCAAGATCTCTTTTGAAATAGTGATACTGGAAGCTGACTTTTTTTTCCTTTTTTTGTTTTTTCTTTTTTTTTTTTCTGGAACTAGCGCAACACCTCTTTAATAACAACATCTGGTTAGGATCTTTAATTCTGTCTGTCACAGAGGATTACATTAACATCACTGCAAGGTCCTCTCGCGTCCTTTCATGTGAGCACCAATACAGCACTGTATGGAAAGGGAGAGAGCCACTGTCAGACCTCCACTGCTGCTGCCCTCTGTGCTTTGATGGGTGACTCAGCTGGGAGAACTCAGTCAAGCTGGGACTGCGGGCAGGATCACACAGCCCAAGATGCCTGTGACTTTGGTTGGATCTCAAGGGCAGGAGCTAGCAGGACAGACAAATGTTCACGCATGCAGCAGAAGTCACTTCTGGGCTTTGCACACATCCCATAAAAGAGCCAAGTCAGATTTGTGCCCTGCAGCTACGTTGTCAGACTCAAAGCATACAGGAAACGTTTCATAGCAGCTTTGCAGGAAGATTATTTGCCTCTAATAATAACTCTGGAGACATGAAATAACACTGTTGTATCATTGTCTGTTCAAAAGGGGAGGAAGTCTGTGTGCACTGTTACACGATGGATAGGATGGTAACATTAATAAAGACGAGGTTGTAAACAGTTTGCAAGCTTTTGTAAGATTCTTCTAATTTCTCTCCCCTTATTTTAAAGACACATTCATTGGTTGTCTTTTAGGGACCTCACTTGTTGGGCTGAGTGACACGGACAATGCACACCTCCCAATTAGACACTTTTTCCTTGTAATTATTCTCTATTTTCTGGGATGCTGAAGGGGATGCATACAAAAGAAATGCTTTTTGCTAGGAGAGGAAACAGAGTTCAACATAAATGTGGGGATTTTGCATACCTCTTTCAGTCAAGATGTTGCATGTGGCAGACCTTTTTCTTTTATCTTAAACTCTTCCAGAACAACCTCTGCAATGTATATGAGAGCACTGCAGCAAATTCAGAGCTGTTGCATGAAGACACGCCAAAACCACTTAAAAACTGAGCAGGAACCTAAATATTTAACTACCTTCCTGGCTTTTTTCAGATACTTTCTATACTCAACAGCTCACCCATTTGATTTAGGTGTTTGTGTTACTTATTTGCTTCAGAAAGAATGATCTCTCTCAAGCAGAACAGACTTGTCTGAGTGATCAAAACCTATTTCAGTCAAAATACAAACCGGCTAACTACTTTCTTATTGTCCTCTAAATCCCCAAGGAAACATCACGCTGAAGGCATTCTGCTGGCCACACGGCTGCTGCTCTCTGCTTGTGGGAGGTCTACAAGGTGTTGGGAACAGCTGCGGTACCGTGGTACTGCAGGGGGAATTGCAATCACGCTCAGTGTTACCGTGGCACTGAGTGGCAGAGGTAGAAAACCTAAATTGAATGCTTTGGTATTACTAAATGGCACATTATCAAGATGTTCAGCCACAGTTGCAGAGGCCCACAACAAGGCTTACAGTGATCCCAGTTCCAGCTCTTTGGTGGTGACAAAGCCACACTAATCTCCAGAGTGCTAGCATACCCACCTCCCTGGGGCTGCTGCCCTTACCCAGCACTGTCTGCAGGACTCCATGGGCTCTGGGAAGGTCTTGCTCCCACTGATCTCAAAAGAATCCAGAAATGGGGAAAAAACCAAACACCTCTCCCTGGAAAGCCCTCAGCCTCTTTGCCAAATGTATCAGTTTAACTAATGACATCTGAAACGCTGGTAATTTCGGAGGGGAAAAAGTGTAAAACTAGGGCAGAATTTCCATGCATTTCCAACACAGTTAATGCCTTGTAGGAATATGTGCTGGAGTTGGAATGATCTTGAGTGAATCACTGCCTTACACGTGATAAATAAAGTAAAGCAATACAGAGTCAGTAGCAAATTTCCAGTCCAGAGAATGCCCTCTTTACTGTGGAGAAGGCTTTACTCTTTCATGTAATGAAGTGACTTAAGTAAAAACTGAGTTGTGCTAAGCATTAACTTAATTCTTTAATGGTGGCACCATCTGGGAGATGTGTAGGTGGGGAACTCATCCTCCAGGTAGGGAAAGCAAGAGGTTGTACCCACAGCAACTCCCCTCTTGCTGAGCAGAGGAACTGTGCACACTGGAAACAGCCAGGGCTTGAACTGAGCTCTGACTTTCAGCTGGGCTAGTCCAATTGGATGCAAGCCATGGACCAGCACACAAGGAGCTCATGCTGTAGCCAAGTTTGTCCAGAAAAGTCTGATAATCAGTAGTATGAGGAGTAGGGAAAATGCCAGGACAGGGTCATGGTCATTTGAGCAAGTTTCCTGGGAGTTGGGTAGCACAGAAATGCTGAAACGTGGTGCAGTAGGTATAAATGATGTGAAGTGGCCTTTCCCAATGCTCCCTGCTGTAAATGAGGTCCTGCTGGTCTTTGGCTATGTGTGAAGCTTGCTGGGGAAGCGACACAGCTGTGGTGAATGTTCCAGTAGGGCAGGAAGCAGGGAGGCTGCACAAAGAGGACTGTGGTGAGGCCTGAGGAGCTGCATTGCCACCAGTGCATGGAGAGAGGCCGAGGGCCTCAGTGGGGCCTCTGCTATGGCCCACACCCACTGCAGGGAGCTGCCATGGGCTGCAGAGCCAGCTGCGTTCAGATGCTTGAACTTACAGCACAAATGCTGTTCTTCCAGTGCAAGATTTCACATGAAACAAAAAGCGGTAGGAAATTCATCTGTAGGAATCTCTGCAGTTTAAAGAAAAGAGAGGAACCTTTTTACTTTTTCCTTTTGTAACCTTTCTGGCTATATTCTCCTCATCATTCATGATTTTTCCCAAAATTAGTGGTGAAACTCAAAAAACAATGAAGCAACACTTTGTGCCACTGAAACACTCTCACATGGTTCTGTTTGACAGAACACACTTGTTATTTTTAAAGAAGCACCTTCTAAGAATTTGACAGAATCAGGAGAAGTTTAGCCAAAATTTCTAAGGAATCTTAATTCAGAAATGTCTCCATTTTTTTTCCTGTGGCACATTAACTGATCTTTTCAGGCAATCTTAGCCTCAGAAAGAGCAAAAAGCAGGCAAATGCAGCATCTGAGTTTATAAATTTCTCCTCAGGGGAGGCACTGGAGGAGGCATGAGGCCAGGACTGTGACGGAGATTTGGAGCCCACCAGCCATAGCAGTTACACATCTAGGCCAAGGAGGCTCCTTCTGTCACAAGCCTGAGCTGTGCTGCTGCCCTGCACCAGAAGGCCACACCACCCTGCTCTTGTTAGTGCCCCAGGTGCAACGGGGCTGCTGCGGCCATACTCTCCATTCCCCAGATACATTTATCCCTGAACTGGACCCAGAGGTGTGACCCAGCGCAAGGCAGTCTTCAGTGGAACCAGGCTTGTGAGGTTGCATCTGCAGCCACACTGCAGGAAGGGCAATGTAGGAGCAGGCCCTCAAGAGCTGTCCTCCCTCTCTGGCCATAGCATGTCCTTTTGATTGGCCTCTAGATCCCTTGCTCAAATAAGCCTCACAAGATCAAGCTACTAAAATACTCTTTTCACTCATTAAGATGTGTTTTGTGCACCAAGCCCAGTGTATTTTCTTTATTTATTTAGTAATAGGGCTTCCAGCATTGCAGTATAGAAGTCAGTATTTATTTGTTGAAATGAATATTGTTCTCCACCCCAGAAAGGAATCATCTTCATTGCTCTCTGTCCACATCTCATTATAAATGTGACTGTTGCAGGACGGAGTGCCAAGACTTCAAAGAGTCTGAACACACCACGAGATGAGAGCATCACTCTGGAACAGTATCAGTAGGAACAGATGATCTCCTCTTCATCTGCCTTTCAAAGAGAGCACCTGAACAGAAGGCTACAGAGCAAGTGAAAATAGAATCTCCACATCTGGGACTCTGGCTGGGAGTGGAAGGGCCTCACGTAGGGACAAAGACCAAAACCTGACACTGCTGGCTGTGCAATGCCCAGTGCTGCCGCCCAGCACTGCTACTATTAGGACTGGTGCAGCAGCAGGGAAGTGAGGACAAGAAAAGCAGTCCAACCCACCATTAGTTTATGCAGGGAAGCCATTGCCCAACAATAACCCAGTGCTGGTGAGAGTGGAGTAGGCCACACAGAACAGTACTCAAAAAACTAAAGCAGTATCTTTATTTTATACATAACCGTCAGTACAAAAAGTTTATTATATAAGAGCTGTTTTGTTTACAATATATTATATTGCTTCAAGCCAATGCAAAAAGTTCATACGTTACAGTTCTACTTTGTTTAAAATATATTATATTGCTTAATTGGCACCACTGCAGTGTATTTTTAATACACAGAACTTCGCAACATTTTAAGGTCAAAAATAATGCTGAGTTGAGTAGTTCAGTTTTTAAATTAGGTAACATTTGTTTATTTTCCTTTGGGAAAAATCTAAATACATGACAAAACTGACACCTTTCCTTTGTCTTAGGCAAACTAAGATCTGCAATCGCTGAAATGTTTCAGGTTAGCATCTAGGAAATCTTCTGCTTGAATATTGTTACTTTAATTGTTGGAAAATGTTATATTGCAGATACGTAATAAAAACAAGTGAAATTAAAAGTATAGTACAAAACCATCCAAAGCACTGAAAGAAGAAGCCTATATAATCATGCTACAGAAGTATTTATAAAACTTAAAAGGAATAGTAAATATCAGCTCAGTGGTTTATAATGAAGCTAATAAAATTCCAGCCAGTAATCTAAACTGTAGTGAACAGCGTTTTAACATCCCATCCATGAAAGGTTAATGAAGGCTATGAACTCTGTGTAACACGAACCATTTCAGATGTTGGAGCTCACCAGATATAATTGGATTCGGGTGGAGCGTGCCTCTCTTCTGCCTTCTTGGGCGAAGGCGTGTACTGCCTGTGCTTGGTGCCGGCTGGCCTCAGGGCGCTCGGACTGCTGGCTCCGTACCCTGGAAAATTACCCAGCTCAGGAGAACAGAAACCACAGTGGCAGCTTCACGATGCGCTGCTAATATTTCAAGTGGAGACAGTCCCCCAGCTTGAACAAAAGCTTCTAATGGGCCTCACACGTATCAGGATGCTGATGAGCAAACTTAGCCCAAAAAGATCAGTATCATCAGGCAAGCTTAGCCCCAAAAGGCTGGAAGAGTCAGCCCATTTGGGCTGCCACCTGGTGCAGGTTCACATCTGCACAGCCTATGCCAGCGTGTACCTTAGGTATGAGCCCAGCCAAGTGTTAAGAATCGCCTTGAGCAGCTCTCTTTCTCTCACCCAGCATTAGTGGGGTGAGCTGTGCTCTGCTGTGCAGTGGGATGCAAAGAGAAAGAGCACTGACAACGAGTAGTTTGAAAAAGGCTCAGCAGAGCTGCTTTGTTGTTGCAAATAAAAGTGAAACATAGAACTCAAAGTCTTGTTTTGGTATTATTTATAGTCTCATTTACCCATCTCACCCTGTAAATCCTATGAAGATAACTTTGAAAAATTAAGCCCAAGGTTTAGTTTTTTAACCACTTCTTTAAGACAACAGCTTCCCCAAGGAGCCGTTCATTTGATATAAACATGAACTTTCTAACATAGTCCTTCTGAACTGTGATATTAATGGCTATCAGCTAGAATTTTGTAGAACTGCTGAACTCACACCTACGTGGTGTATGAAGCAAGTCTCTCAAATTAACTACAGGTCTTCTATCAAGGCCAAAAGATACTCGGTTTTAGCTGAAAAATGAACTGCCATGCTATACAGACTTGAACGTGCAATTTAAGCCCTATGCAGGCAGTTAAAACGAGAGTGAATTTCACTCCAGCCACCTATATCACCTTCTTTGCTGAATACAAAGACTTTTTCAGTGCTAAATGCAGCAGGTCTTTGCCCAGACTTCACATAATGGAGACAGCAAAACCATGGAGCTGTCAATAATGTACAACAACTAAATTTTCATTGTAGGACAGTGGTAGTTTGCTTTTTTTCTTGTTGTAGTACAGACAATTACTCCCTGTGGGCTGTTCGTTCCAAATATATACATTTTCACTTGCTATATAATGAGAATATTAAAGTGTTTTTTTTATCATTGCTGCTGAAAATATTAAGCATGAATAGTTTGCCAAGTGTTTAAGATAAATGTTAATCCTTCATGAGAGTACATACAGAATGTCTTACAGAAACATCTTTATCACTGACCTGGATAGTAGGATTGAGAGCACCCTCAGCATATTTGCAGGTGACACTAAGCTGAGTGGTGTAGTCATTGTATGCCATCCAAAGGGAAATAGACAAGATTGAAAACTGGGACAATCCCAGACATGAGTACAGACTCAATGGACAAGCAATCCTTGAGAGCAGGCCTGCGGAGAAGGGCTTGTGGCTGTGAAAACTGGACATGAACCAGCAGTGTGTGCTTGCAGCCCAGAAGGTCAACAGTGTCCTGGGCTGCATCGGAAGAAGGGTGGCCAGCAGGGAGAGGGAGAGGATTCTCTCTCTCTGCTCTGCCCTTGTGAGGCCCTGTCTGGAGTACTGCATCCGGGCCTGGGGCCCCCAGCACAGGAAAAATGTAGAGCTGTTGGAATGGGTTCAGAGGAGGGCCACGAAGGTGATCAGAGGGCTGGAACACCTCTACTATGAAGAAAGGTTGAGGGAACTGGGCTTGTTCAACTTAGAAAAGGATCCATGGAAACATAATTGTGGTACAATATTTAAAGCTTATAAATAGGAGAGAGACTGATTTTACATGGTCTGACAGTGATAGGACAAGGGGGAACTGTTTTAAAGCAAAAGGTGATCTTTGAGGTCCCTTCCAACACAAGCCATTCTATGATTCTACGACTCTTTGACTCTACGATTCTATGATTTGATTACAAAGTCTTATCGCACATGAAATGTAAAATTAAGCCTGAATTTGTTACTGGATATATCTAGTTGTATTTCAAATAATTTTATAATGCTTAAGTACCACAAAAAAATGTATTTTAAAGACTTCAACTTCGCTTTGAGGCAATACAGTTTGCATTCCGTGGAACTACGGTGAGGAAGAGTAGAAGAAAACATGAAAGTTGCTAGGGATAGATTCTGTATAAGCTTTCAAATTTTTCCCAAATTTCTAAAGAGCAATTCAGTTTTTGTAAGCTTTAATTGTCTTTATAATCTGACAGAACTCGATGTGTAAAAATGCCAATCTGACATTTGAAGGCCAGTTGACTTTACTGGCGAGTGCTGTGGGACTTACAGTCCACTCCACGCTGCAGGTGGAAGACACACAGGGTCACCCCAGAGGCCTGGGTGACTCCAGAATTAGACCTCATGATACAAAGATAAAGGAAGTAAAAGAATTTTAAACAATTTGGAGGGTTTTTTTAAAAAAGTAGTTAGCATTATGGAGAATGTAAATCTTGGTTTTATTGTTTAGATTAAAGAAGAAAAAGAGGAGGGTGGTATTAGTGATTATGGTGGAAAGGCTCTTGAAGCTGTCATGTTCATATAGCATCTGTAAGTGGCCCTGACACAATCCTGGAGGTTGTTTCTCACTTACTTTTATTGCAGTGCCTCCCATGCCAACCTTCCTTGCAGTGGCACTTGTTGGGCTCAGCACAGGTCCCATACAGTCCGCAGCCAGGCTCGCAGACAGCTGCAACAAAGCAGGCACACACGTTGGACTTGGAGACATTTCTCTAGGAACATCTGCAATTGCTACACTGACATGTTGACACTGACATAGAGAGCCAGGATGCAGGCCAGACTAGAGGGAGGCATTTGTAAAAAGATGTCTGGTCTTATAATTCCTTGCAGCCTGGTGCGTGTTGCATGCCCAGGAAGACAATCGGCCTGAAGTACTCTGACAACAGGCAGCTGGTGCTGTTAGCGTGGTCCCATGTGAGCCCAATGCTCATCCAAGGACTGACTGAGTGCACAGGTACTTACGCTTTGAACAAAGGTCTCCTTGGTAGCCTTTGGAGCACTTGCATTTATTCTTACCCATACATTTTCCTCCATTTCGACAGGGCTGATGGCATTTACCTAGAAATTAAAAGGACAGAAACAAGGGCCTTAGTCCCCAGCACCTACTCATGACAGCCATCTGAGAAGCCTGCCCTATGCCCAAAAACTCATCGAGCTGTGGGTTCAGAGTGTGCTCTGTGGATCTAGGGGAAGGCTTCTCTGCTAGTACCCAGTGAGCACAAACAGAACGCAACCTGGTGGCATAGGAGTGAGATTTTAAGTAAAGGGAAGCTTGGGAGATGACAGGCAAGGCAGCCTCTTGCAGAAAAGAAGTAGATCATCCGGGCCTGGCAGCCTGTGACAAGAGGCTCATTACAAAAACATGCCCTTCTTTCCCATTTGCACAGAACAGAGCATCTTTGGTGACTGTAATTAGAACTGGCAGACATTTTTCAAGGCTTTTTGTCCAGAAATTATTCTTCCTCACTTTCACATGTTGCCAAAAGAAGAAGCTGGGTCTGACCACGTATGATGGTTTGCTTGGCCCTGACTTGCCAAGAGGCAGGAGATCCACACTGATGGGGCAGTCACCTTTGAGTTGTCCTGGGCCTGATTCACACCAAGAAGCCTTTGAGGGCTTCCTCACAGTCAGCATGAAGTCCCTGGAGACCAGGCTGTCAGCCTCTTGTTAGATTTGTCTGCGTTCTTTACCTAACTAAATCTCCACTGTAGGAGTGCAGCCTCCACAAGCACAGCCATCCCCAGTGCAGAGGGACTTGCTCAGCAAGGCGGACCTTCACTCCTGGCCTCCGGTGTGGCCACTGTTACTACTGCAGCTTTCTCATTGTCCTCTAACACCTTTCTAATGATATTAACAGAGCTACATGTGATAATATAAGCATCAGCACTCCTCCTTTCCACTGTTGGTGTGCTGTGCTGAAAATCCCTGGGAGTGCACTCACCTCACAACCACAGAGTGCCCCTTTGAGAACTACACACCCCCAGTAGTGCTGCTCAGCTCAACCCCACCAGACTTCTGTGATACACGTGTGCATTCAGCATAAAAGAAACATTTGTTCCCGATGTGCATAATTATTTTAATAGCCCTGAAGCAAGTTCATAACCAGCCAGAAGAACAAGCTGTGCTAAGGAGAGTTCCTGCAGAAGCACAATTTCCCCACAGAAGCCTCTGGAGAGAGAATCTGTGGATATTCTAATTTGCAGGCAATTGGATCTGGAGTAATTAATGAGTGAAAGGAGCAATGCTAGGAGAATCCAGGAATTTGACTTGATCTTGAAGTAAATCTGGAGAATGTGGGTCAAAGCATGTGGTATGGACTTCCATGGAGCTGTGTTCTGCAAACACTTGGCTTAGCACAGCTCAGTTCAATGGAGACTCAAATGTTTCCACAGAATGGAGGAAACCTTCTGCTATTAACTGAGAAATGGAAAAAGCAGCAGAACAGTTGGTGACAAATGGAGGAAGAATCCAAAAGGAAATAAAACTGTTATCAAACTACAATACTAATTAGAGACAATGCATGACTATATCTAGAACAGTATTCTGGAGGATTATGAATGCTTGCTAGTAAGGGAGTCTGGGCCCAGCAATTTCCCAGGAGTCTTAGAGAACAATTCAACTATCAGACAAACACTCCAAATCTTTAAACAATAATAGAAAAAAACCAACCCCACTGCTCAGTTTTTGGAAGATGGCTTTCTGCCTGTTGAAAGGTTTTCTCATTTTGTTATTCCAAGACCCCCGTGACTGAATGTAGCTGGCCCTGGGTCTAAGAAAACAATGGGAGTTTTGTTTCTCCTCTGGTGTTCCTAAATCTCATCCGGCACTTCTTGCAGTCCTCTAGCGCTGATCTGTCACTAGGCCAGTGCCCAAGGTGGTAGCAGCCATCCGTTCTCTACAAACAACTGCTGTCCAGCTTCAAAAAGGCCACAAGAAGAGCATAGCTCTTCTTGCTCTCATCACTAGATTCCTGGTTTAGTTCTCCACACTATGATCCTAAATATTCTTTCTTTTGTACAGAAATTGGTTTAATATTTGTTTATTAGCTAATTAAATTTGATTTGCAAGAAGCCGAAGTCATTTGCACCTGTTTCAAGCAGCAACAGACATTAATGACCTGTAGAGTCTCTGGGACAGACCAATTAAATGGAGTACCCTAAATTATATATTCTGCAGTATCAGTTCTAAGAATTTGCCTAAAAAACCCAACAACACTGGCATAAAATAATCTAGCCTATGAGTTTTAACTTTATTTATTATCTAAGAAGTATCAAAAAAGTTGACTTCTGGGGGAAGAAAGAAAGAAATGAGATCCTGTCAGAAGGTTGAGTTCCAACTTGGGGGAAACAAAGGAAAATTCAATGGAAACCCACTCAGTTGTTCTTTGTGACCCCTGATCTGAATTTATATCAGGGGCTATCCCAGTCAAATAATTTCATAACAACACACCTTTACTGCTTCCGTTTGGCTTAGATTTTTAGTTGAAAAGGAGATCTAAAATTCCTCGTAATGCATAGACATGGTAAAACATCCACCTTTTTCTACACTTAAATACTCCGCAAAATGCAGGCCCTGAGTTATCTGTGTCCTTTCCTTGTACTCACTTATCATCTGATACTGGATGACAGTATGTTAGAGTTTATTTCCATGTGTTTCCAAGGATTTGCTGCTGTACTTTTCATCACTGTGAGAAGAGCCTGTCCCGAGTGATGCATGCAAAGCAATCACCTTTTACACATCCCAGGTGAAATGCTGCTGTCTGTGCTCCTGTGACAGCCCCTTCAAAGCTAGTGGGAATACTTAGAGCAGAAAGGTGGGGAAGCTCCAAGTACAGTGGAAGCTTTCATCCCAGAAAGCGCGATGTGGATGTGTGTTCCCCAAACCAAAAAGCTCATACACCATTCAAGTGTGAGGAACTATAGAATTAATCCAATTTATCAGAGCTGTGAGAAAAGTCTTCTTTCAGCGAGATCAAATGCCTGACAGCTGACCTCCCAGGTCTGCTCCAGCCTGGCCACATTTCCACCCCCAGCTTTACACAGCACAGCACACTTAGATCAACCAGGAGCTAAAATATTTGCAATGGCTTTGATGCTAACCTTCTGAAAACAGCAAGTCTTTTGATGTTCGCAAGGCGGATTTTCAAGTTGCTGTGTGAACGCAACTTAATACATTAAGTGAAAGGTCCCAGCTCTTACAGTTCAGACCTCTCTTCAGCACAAACCTCTCTGCTTCCAGCTTAGAGCAGCCCTTGAGGGGGTATGGGCTAAAACCTAACCTGCTGTGCACTACAGCGAATTGCAGCAACTTCTGAAATTATCTGTTCCACACAGGCTGGGCGCAGAGCAATGCTTGCATACTTTTGGCTTGAAGGCTGCTGCCAAGCCCAGTGAGTAGTGACAACAAAACAAGGTCAGGGTAGGATGGTGCAGCAGTGACTCAGACTTATCAGTAAGGGTCTCACTGGAGGCGTCTGGCCTTCTAAGCATGCCAACCAGCAGAGCCAGCTCACACTGTGTCTCTTAGACACTGACACGGAATAAATTGGTGTAAAGGAAAGCAAGCACATGGAGATGCTACTCACTGATTTCACATTGGTCTCCTTCGAATCCCGAAGGACAAATGCATTTTCCCAGATAGAAACACGTTCCTCCATTGAAACAGGTTGTTGTACAGTTTGCTGAAACAAGTAAAGCAGAAATGAACTAAGTCACTTATATCAAATTACTCTGGCTTGCCCTTAATATTTTCTGCTACTCAACCCAAATAAACACAGCAGTTGCAGGGACTGCAGGGATCCCCAGGGGCTGGTTGTATTATATCTTCATCGGTCCTCACACGTGTAGCTCACTGAAGGACCACACCATTCCTGCTATTGAAGCTGGCAACACTCTGATAGCATCATTTGGTTTGGATGAGACCTTTAAAGGCTATCTGGTCCAACTCCCTGCAGTGAACAGGGACACCTACAGCTACATCAGGTGCTCAGAGCCCCCTCCAGACTGATCTTGAGTGCTTTCAGGGATGGGGCATCCACCACCTCTCTGGACAACTTGTTTCAGTGCCTCATCACCCTTATCATAAAAATTCTTTTTCGTTTATCCAATCTAAATCTCCCCTCTTCTGATTTGAAACTATTTCCCCTTGTCCTGCCATGTTCTGCAATCTTCTCCTCCATGAGCAGGTCAGTGGTATTTGTGCAGCAAACCCTTCGGCTCTCCTTGCGTGGTGCTTACACTGTTCCACGTTACTCTTCTGAACAATTGCTTGCTCCTTTTTATTTCTGAGCTACAGAGCAGCAACAGCAACAACACCAAAAAAATGAATGGACTTTTGTGTGTGTGTGTCCAGATGCAGAAAACTATGGTACAAATTAGTAAAACTAATTCTACTCCAGGAAACCAGAGTTCAAAGAGAGATCACTTCTTTTCCTAAGTGAATCTTGTGGTACCTCCCATGGCTTTCAATGGGTCAGCTTAAGGGATTTGCCGAATTACTCTTTGCTCAGCTGGTGGCTGTGGCTGCTGTATGTGGAGCTGTGACAGCACTGTGTGCTCCCTGCAGCTCCCTGCCACAGCCTTGGAGGGGGGAGAATCACAACACTGTGTCCTGCAGACCTTCTTTCACCACTTGCTTGGCTTTCCTAGAGGGGAATTAACATGCGCACATACAGGGTGGCCACAAGACCGGGGGTTTTGCTGCCATTACCTTTGTCACAGTTGATGCCGTAGAAGCCAGGGGGGCAGATGCAGAGGCCAGGGGTGATGCAGAGCCCTCCATTCATGCAGCGAGGAGCACACAGCGCTGAGCAGCAGGGAGAAAAGGAAAACTGTCATTGGCATGACAGCAGCTGGCTACTAAATGCTCAGCATGCTGTCTCCTTCAGCTGCTTTTCCTTCTGTTGAATCAATCAAGTCACCTTTGCAAAGCACTTTTGTTAGGGGTTACGTCAAGACAGCTCTGCTATGTATCTGCCAATCTGTATACAGCATAACTGAAATAGAAGATTGAGTCCGATTCCATATGTAATTGCTTCCTGTGCACTACAGTTCCAAGCTGGGGATGGCAAAGTGCCTACCTTTACCCTCTGGATACATGAGGCCCCCACTATACCAGTACTCCCTGTAACTGCGCTCTGGTGCTGAGCTGGTGCCTCAGCCCTGCAAACGGGACTGTTTCTCCAGGAGATATACTCAGAGGTGTTGATAAATAAGTGGGGCTCTCAGGCAGACTCTGTGATGAACCCTCCTTCTGCCACTGCATACCTGGCCATAAGCACAGCCACCTGATTTAGTGGAAGGGAGCCTCTAACACAGCCAAAGTGTCCTGAACACTTCCTCTGAACCCTTTCCAGAACCCTTGTACTCTCCCAAGTCTCCTCTGCAGTTCTGGCCAGCCCAGGAGGCTGTCCATGTCAGGGAGCAATGTTTCAGTTGGTGGCTGCCCACAGCTGGTACAAGCAGCAAGGCTGGGTCTGTACTGATGGATTCAGCAGCATTTGGACAGAGCCAGACAGGGGTACAGGATCACCATTGCTGTGAAACTGTCATTCCTGGTGTGGCTTTGTCCCTGAACTGCCAGAGCACGGCCCTAAGACAAGCACCAGCCAGGGCTCCTTCCACTGGGAATTTGTGAGGTTCAGCTTTAGAAGGCAGGAGAGTTTATTAACACACAAATACAAACTGTCTAGAAGCCAGGGAAAAGAACATTCCCTGCTCTTCTGCATTTAATATTTTGGATGTAGTCAAAGTGTCTGGGAGCTGAGTGAAGGGTCATGTTGAAGTAGGATGCCCACGGGGATGCTTTGCTCCACCTTGCTCCCAAGGAGGGACTCCCACTGGGGAAGGAGGGAGGAAGAGACAGGAAGAAGAGGTGCTCCCTCACCCAGCCACACCAATTTCCTGCTCCCTTGCTCCTGGACATATTATTTAGAGGCATTAGTAATAGAAGGAAAAAGGAAACTCTTTCCTTCATCTTCCTATCTTCTTTTTCAGTCTGCCTCCAAATTAAATCTTATCTCCATATAAACCAGTGCAGAACAAAAGTCCCTGTGCTTGGTTTTCCAGCTTCTCCTCATTAGCAGAGGAACTTTATTTAATCTTTTTGCCAGATGGATGCTCTGTGATTAAGGACTCTCTCTCTGACTATTTTGTCACTTTTTTTGTCAAAAGCAATCCCTTAGAGAGAAAACATCTTTCTTGTAAGCAGTTAAATTTTCCATTGGAATATGCACCATGACAGTAATTCACTTAGATGTGTAGACTCAAAATAAAATATATGCGACTTTAGAATAGGTCATCCATATTTTTAGGAGAGGCTACAGTACAGCAAATACAGTTTTGTTGAGATTATGGTAAAGAGAGTTGAGAGGATTTTTTTACATTACCTTTCTCACAGTGTGGCCCATAGAATCCATCTGGACATTCACATACGTGTCTCTCATTGCAAAATCCTCCATTTCTGCATCCTCCTGGACACTCCGCTTCATAAAATACAATGACAATCTTAATTGGCTATTTCATACTTCAGCTGTCACTTATCTTTCAGTAGGACCAATAGATTCCTTTGATAAAACAATAACAGATAGGCAAATGCTGGTAGCAGTGAAGTTCAGCTTTGTGTTGATCTCCAAATATAGGTCCAAATGAGCTCATGTGCAGGACAATGTGGGATCTGCTGGATGCTAGATCATGCACACCTTACTGCTATGTGGTTTTGCTCATGGATGAGTGATGTGGATGCTCTGCATAATCCAATGCTGACTTCTCCACAAGGAATGAGGAGGAAGCTGGTGCAGGACCTGCATCACTGGTCAGACCTGCCCGTGGTCCATGGGACCACTTTCAAATTCTGCAGCCTTAACTTGACTGCACTGCAACTTGCATTACATTAATTACTACATCTGTTGCTACTGAGGTGACAAAGTGATGAAATCTGTCTTCAAATGAAAGAGTCAGCTTTGAGGCTAGATGAAAGGAGGCCAGAAAGGAAGATGAAAGCATTCCTGTGTAGTGATCCTGTATCATCATCCAACTCTTATTCACATCTCAACTATTGATCAAACACTAGTTAAAGTGTTTGGCAACACTGTCTGGATTACACAAGGATGAGAAATACATCTGTGTATGATCACCATCCTCAAAACACCGGAGCCCATCAAACAAGAGGCACAACAAATTGAATCCAGTGGAATCCCACAAAAGCACTACTGCCAGGCAGCAATTCCTTAAAAATGCCTTCCCAGGTCTCTCACAGGCAAGAAGGGAAGCAGGAGAAGGTGAAATGTGACATCAGTTGTGATCAGTGGGACCAGTGCCACAAGGCAGCAGAGAAGGTAACCTCCTCATGTGGGCAAGAGAAGGTAACCTCCTCATGTGGGTGCTAGGCTGTGTGACACTCTGAATGATGAGGTTAAAAATACTCTGTGGTAGATCAACACTCAGACAGCAATCTTACTGCAACCTTCTCAACTCAAACTTGAAGGCCATCCATTAGATAGCAGTTGGCTGCAATATTAGCACCATGCTTTTTTTTTTTTTTTTTTTTTTTTTTG
>PPHD01003112.1:0-32258 GCA_002909625.1 Bambusicola thoracicus
ACAGGGACAGAGAGGTGTCGCGGCGATGCTGGCTCACCGGGTGCCACAGTCCCACGGCCCCCTGGTCCGGGCCCCCCCTGCACCCCACACATCCCCCCGGCACTGCAGCGCCATCAGCGCAGCTTTATGAAGGGTGATATAATTAGCCTATATTCAGCGGGGATTAAAATGCAGAGAGGGCTAACGAGCGGGAGGGCACTGCGGGGCCCCGGGCTGCGGGAGCTAATCCCACACCGCCTGGCAGAAGTAGGCCACCCTCCTTCCCTCCAGCAGCTCAGCACCCTGGATCACCCGCAGCCGGGCGCATTGCTGCTGCCATTCCCAAGTTCGCCATCACGCAGCTCATGAATTGATGGCTCCATCGGCCGTGCACGGCACAGAACTGCTTAGCCAGCCCAGGGCTTCCCGGAGCGGGAAGGAGCCCAACGCACCGTGACTGTGCCCGGTCAGCCCAAAGGGACACGGCTGGCACAGCTCCCAGGAGCAGGGCAGAGCCCCAGGGTGGCCCTTCTCCAGCAAGGACCGGGCTGTTATCACAGCCACCGGGGTGCTGCTGTTAAGGGGAGCGGCACAAGGAGCAGAACTGCAACAGGGAGCATCCAGGCAGCGCCCATGTCACCCGGCATGCCACCCTGCATGTCACCGTGTGCTGTGCGGTGCCGGGGCCCTGCTCCACCCAGCGGCAAGCAGCAGAAAGCGCAGCCCTGAGCCGTCCCACGTCCCACCACCATCCAGAAGCGGGGAGCCACACCCGAGTGATCCCACAGCCATGCAGCACTCCACCTGGAATCGCCTCGGGACAGCGGGATGGGAGGAAGGCAGGCCTGCCTGCGATCTGACGTCCTGAGCGTTGTCCCCACGCTGGCCGGTGCTGAGCACACACCTACAACACAGCACCGAGACGTGACTTCACACTCACCCCTCGAAGGCAGAGCCGTTCCCTCGGAGCCATCCAGCGGCACAGCCCGGGGCCCAGCTCAGGGATCACACGCTGCTCAACAGCCAGATGAAGTCCCCGCTGTGTCCCTGAGGACAAAGCAAACCACCCCGCCTGAACCGAGCTGCACAGCAAGGCGTTCGCTTCCCCTGCTGCTCAGGAAGGTCGGAGTCTCAGCACAGAGAACATCTCCCACCCACACTGCGCCCCTCTGCACAGCTGCCCACCAGGGGTACCCACAGAGCAGGCAGGCAGCACCCTGCACACAGCCCCCCCCCGAGACACCACACACCGCTCTATTTCCAGATCTTTTATTGACAGTTCTAACAACAACAGTTCATTTCTTCTTCTCCACGTCCTGCTCTGCCGCTTCTTTGGCACGTTTTGCACGGATCCCAAAGAGACGAGCGTTTGCCCGGGCCATGCGCAGGCTGGCAAAGGCCTTGAAGTTCTTCTCCTCCTCTGAGATAACGCGGGCCTTCTCCCGTTTGAAAACCTAGTGGGAGAGAGAGCCCGACAGTCAGACCGCACATCAGAGGCTGCCAAAGAGACGGCGTTTAAAGCTTAACACAATTAATCTCGTTACGTTTCTACCACCGGCTCCGAGATGCTGCTAAGAATACAAACTGTGTGCAATCTGCAGGCCCTGCCCTTATCATCACTCCACCAGGCGCCTCATTTCCACCAGTTCCTCATTTGCCAACACATGTCAGCAGACCAGCAGAAAACACCAGGAAAAAAACCAACACGCAAACAAACGCAAAACGAGATGCGAGTGGGGTTTGCGGCGCGCCAGCAGCGCATCTTCAGCGTCAGCACCAGCTTCAGAGCTCAGCACAGCCTGAGCTGCTCCCCCTGACCTGCTGGGGCTGTCACACAAGGCTGCATGCAGACGCAAGGGGACAGAGGTGCCCCTGCCCGCAGCACAGCGCTGGGCACAGCAAACAGGAGGTGCCCGAGGTGTGGTTGTCTCTTATGTTCTCACACCACTCTCGCTGCGGGGAGTTGCTGTTACACCCCACAGAGAAGAAGATTCAGGGTTACACTTACGTTCCTGATCGGCATAACCGGTCCGGACAGCTGAGTCGCCATCTTGAGTTCCTCAGGCTGCAAAACAAGAGGGGAAAAAACATTTCAGGAGCAGAAATGTACCGTGTCTCAGTGCAGCGCCGAGATGGAAGACGTGCCCACTGCACGGGCTGCCAGCTTCAAGAACGCTAACCATTCTGACCAGAGATCTAACAGCAACGGTAACCCATCCAGCACTTTGCTCACAAAGCCAACACAGCACACCTTCCTGCCATCACATCCTTCTGCCCACCCCGGCCAGGGGAGCCACAGCCTTTCAGTTCTGCCAGCTGGAAAAGCAGTGTTGTCTCCTGGGCCATTTTTAGCCTGCCTGCTCAGCGCCCTCTTCAGCAATTCCTTCCACAGCCAATTCCAGCTTCTGGCATGAGAGTGGCAGTGACGAGAATGAATAAATCAGCTATCTGAAGCTTCCAGTCAATAAATGTGAAACACGGTTCCAGAGACAAGTATCTTCATCTACTGATATCAGAAACAGATTGCAGCAGACAACCTGAAAGCTGCGCTGAATTTACTAAGTTACAGGTTTGCGTTGCTAGCCAATTTATAACTAGAATAGAATGCGTTTGGCAAAGACTTTGTGTGCTACCCACAGCAATTTGGAAAAAATCCATCTTCTGCACAGGCACCCGAGGTTCAAAAAGAGCTCTGACTTCATAATCCTCACGTCCACACCTCCACCGGTCCCACAAGTCACACCACAGGGCAGCACCTTCCTGAGTTACTAAGCTGACACACGCAGCGCAGCTTTCACATCCAAGCAGGCTGTGTAAGGTGTCAGACCCTCCCTTCTCTGCTCTGGGAAGCGGCCCAAGCGAGCTCCGGCCCTGCAGGCAGCACTGTGGGAAAGCAGCTCGAGGCAGGCAAGACTCTGCAGAAGGCTGAAGGTAGCTGGAACGCACCACCTCGCTCCATCACCCGCACCTCCCCGTGGGAAGCGTGCATTTTTAACACCAACAGCCATGGACACACAAAAAGCCAACTCTGCTCTGCATCTTGGTGAGATTTTAATGAAAACCATTTTTGTATGTCAACGGCAACAGCCTTCTAGAGATTTCCTCTAATCACTCCTTTCACTGAACTATTCAGCTGAGAAGCTGCCTTTGCCTTCCTCACCCTTTCCATACTGCAGCAGAGCAGACACCTCAGACAGCCTTTTTGTTTCATTCTGACACCTCAGCTTCATGAACCATAACTGAGCCAGCCAATACAGAGCACCTGGGGAGCTCCACGTCTGAGCTGCACCCCCAGCAGCACAGCAGTCCCCAGCCCAGAAGCACTGCTGCACTGCTGGCAGCCCCAGCCAGCTCACAGCACAGACACCACCAGACAGCCCCACTCCACCCGGCCCAGCCTGTGCTGTGGGCAGTCTCCCCCCATGTACGTGCATGGAACCAATGTGCCCTCCTCCTACGGGTCTGTGTTACTACAAGTATTCAAGAACACAGCCTGGGCACCAGGAGGACAGGCTGACGGCCAAACCTCTGCAGAACTGAACAGAAACAGGCTCTGCCACGTGTTTCTAACAGCCAGGTACTTACAGAGCTATCTCCTTTCTTAGGTGCAGACGGCTTCCTTGGGAAGAGGATAAGCTTGGAGCGATACTCCTTCAGCCGCTGCACATTGGCTTGCAGTGACTCTGTAGATTTGTTTCTTCGCCTGGGATCCACGGAGATTCCAATCGTCCGAGCAAACCTTTTGTTAATGCCTGCCAGCTAAAGAGAGAGAGCACAGAGTCAGCAGTTACCACTGTGCTGCCGGGGGTCAGCAGGACGGAGCAAAACTGCAGCACGGAGCTGATCAAAAGGCAGGGCACCCTTTAGCAGTTAGCATCACACAGATGGATCTCCTGAGCAACGATGAGTGGGATGTTTAGGCTCTGATACACACTACATAAAGTTATGAAGTCAGCACAAGGATAACTGTGGTTCAGAGAATACTGAATGCTCCATTAAAGAAATACTTTGGTAATGCTCCTGAGGAAGTAACGGCCTCGTGTTCTGCTTAAATGCATACGGCCCTGGGCCACTTTATGCTGGAATCGACATTACCCAAAATTAAAGAAATACAAACTAATGAGGAATTTGGCATTAGAAGTACAACCTTCCTGCTTTAGTACCCTAATCTCACTGCTGTATTTGTATCAGGTTCTAAATGAGGCACAAGGGGAGGCTGCAGAGGCTGGCTGCCAGCACTGCTGTGACCCAACGCCAGCAGCTCCCCGGAGCAGCGGGGCAGGGCAGGGAGCACAGGACACAATCTGAAGCGAGGTGAGGCTGCTGGAGACCTTACTAAGGTGACCACAAGCTGCTCGTTACACACCTCTTATTTAAAGGGAAGCTCAGGAGCCTCAATTCAAGCTCTGCCTGAATTGGATTTTAAACAAACTGCTATACCTGACAGCCCAACCACAAACACAGCAATAACTCTTCAAATCAACCCCGCACTGACATATATGCCACTCCTTCCCCATCCCACAGCTGCTCAATGCACGCAGATGCTGCAGCTGCAGCACAGTGCTGAACTCAGCCATGATTTACATGGACAAGAACAGAGCAGGACAGCCCAACTCAAGATCCACAGTGAGTTTTACCAGCGAGGATCAGCTCTCCATACTTACTTTAAGCTCTTCTAGGCTGAATCCTCTGCCAGCACGAACTTTTTTGTGGTATCTGACAGTCGGGCACCTGACGATGGGCCGGATGGGCCCGGCCACAGGGCGGGGTGCGATGCGACGAGCCTTTGCCTGGCGGGCCTTCCTCCTGCAGCGTGGAGAACAGCGGTCAGAAAGGGGTATTGCTGCCAGAGACGGCACTCAGCTCGCTGTGCTCCCCTGCAGGGCAGTGTCTGCCAAAGGGCAGCAGTTGGGACAGACGAGCGTTTGCATTACAGAGCTGCCGCAGCCATCAGACAGATCAGGGTTCAAGGGAATCATCAATGCAGTACAGCGATTCCGGAGACTTCTCATCACCTGACTGCGGCCGGCCCAACCCCCGAGCATGGCTCCATCTCACTGCGCGCCCCACGGCGATGCCAGCACCCTCCCGAGCAGCGCTGCGGGACACGCGGCGCACGGCCCGGCGGAGCTCACCTGCGGATCTTGCGGGCCGGCTGGTTGAACCATGTGGCCACACGTCGCTGCCAGTCCTTGTGGAAGTGCGGCTTCAGGATCATGCCATTGCGGCTGGGCGCCATGGCTGCTCAGGCCTGCGGACACGGGCAGGACTAGAGGCGGCTGCCGGGGCTGCAGGGTCCCGGCACCCGAGAAGGCCCGGTGCAGGCCGAGCCCCCGCCCCCATCAGAGCCTCCCTCAGGGCCCGGCCCCAGCCCCTCCCGGGACCGGCACAGGGCTCCGAGCGGCCCCCGAGCACTGCCGGGCCCATCGCGGCCCCCGGCGGGCGGATGGCGGCGGATGGAGCCCACCCCAACCGCGGCGGAGCCACCACTCACCTCCCGCCACGGAAAATGGCCGACCGGAAAAGGAAGCGGCGGCGCGGCGCATGCCGGAAGTGTGGCGGCAGTGGCCAATAGGAAGGGCCGTACGTACGGCCCAATGAGAACGACGGTTCCGGAAATGCCTGGAAGCACCAGAAGTAAAGATGGCACCGAATTTAAAGGGCCCGCGCTCAGCGGACTGCACCGCCCACCCCACGCTGGCGACTGGGCAGTGGGCTCGGGGCTCCTTCCCCGGCTCCCGCAGGGATGCGGGCACGCTGCTGGCTGCCTCCTTGCTACCCGTCACCGAAAAACCCTCTACCACAGTCCCATCTCTAACATGCTCAGAGTAGCGCCCACACAGCAGTGGGTCTGAGGTCAGGGGGCACCAAGTCTTGGCAGAGGTTGGATCCTGCTGCAGCCGCAGCCTGGGAGGGCAGCGTACCCATAGATGGCACGGCCTCACCTGCATCACTGCACACCCTGTAGGGATGAGGCTGCACCAGCAGCACATCACCATCAGCACAGTCACAGACTTGAATCCTTGTGTCAAAAGGTTTATTGAGGCAGCCCGGAATTCAGCCATCCTGTTTCACAAATAAAACCAGACCATTTCCACCAGCTGCTGGACAAACACATTCAAAGAATGAAATCCCTGTAAGGAAGCAAGGGTCTGATAGAAAAAACCAACATAGGCAATAGCATCCCCAGCTGAGAAAATCATTTCTGCCCAGGAACGGGGCAGTGTCCCCACCATGGGTGTGAGACCCAGCAGGGCCAGGTGAGCAGCACAGCTCGGTGGCACCCAGGTGAGCAATGCCATGCAGGTCACCCTCCTCCCCACCCCCAAGGGAAGGCTCAGCTCCTGACTCCAAGATGAAGGCTTGAGGGTTGGGAATTGAAAGCTGAGGTCTTTCAGGTCACAGGCAGTTCTCACAGAATAACTCCAGACAAGAATCCTTCCTGAAGGGGCCTTACCCAGCCAGAGCACAATGGGCACCAATAATCACTTCAGTGCTTTCCCTGATGAACAGCAGTCAACCATTTCATCACAGCGTGCTTTGCAATAGCCGTGAGGACAGAGACAGCAGAACTGCCAGGTTTGTGCAGATGCACCCAGGAAGCACCTCTGCATTTGAGTTATCTGAGCTATAAGCTCTATACCTACAAACAGGCAGCATCGCTCAGCAGTCTGCCAACACACACATTGGAGCCATTCCCTGCAGTGCTGGCTCCTAACATCACACCATCAGGTTATGCTGGGTTATGAACACAGGTTTCCTCACTCTGCTTCTGAAACCCCTGTTGTAAAAATCGAATAGAAACTATTGACCAGGGAAAAGAAAGCCCATGTCCTACACGACTCCACAGCTGTAACGAGCACATATTCTACAAACACAACAGCACGTTCAAGATAATTTATTCTAGTGAAGTTTGTTTTCCTATTTTATGTTCAGCAACAGAGATGACCAAAGTTGCATAACAGCTACAGCACCATACCCAGCAGAGTCTTGCTGCCTTTCACTGTGCTGACCATTCTGCTGCTGAGGGGAACAGCAGTGCACTCTTGCATGCACAACACAGCTGGAGGTGGCACACAAGGACTCCACACCATCCTTCACCCTTAAGAAGGCATACACTGCCCATGCAAACAGATTCTTTCCAGCAGATTAGACTTACCCAACTCAATCACTAATATCCTGCTGAGAATCAATTTCAGTATCGTAACCTCCTCCCTGCAGGTTAAAGCTTGTGTTACAAGACTAAATGTAGCCATTCCTTTAATTTCAGGGAAACAGCATCACAGAGATGCTCTGCTCTTTATTTTTGATTCCAGAGCTGAGAAGAGAAAGGCTCTGTGTTCAAAAGAAGCTTCTAGAGTCCTCTCATTCCACATCAGGAGTGGGCTTCACACTGGCCTCAGGCGTGGCTCTTCCTCCTCCTCGTGGTTTGGTGGCTGTTGGGGCATTTCTTCATCTCTAGTGTCTTGCTTGTCTCTCTCTGCTTGAAGCCAGCTCTGAGGAGCTATCATTTTCTTTGGCCCATAGGGTGGAGGCCCAATCAAAGCTTCAATGTCATCATAATTTATCACTTCTTTCTCCAGTAGGGCATTAGACAGCTAGGAAGAGTAAATAAGGCATAATGAGGCACAGAGGTTTGAAAACAGTCTCTCTGAACTGATCTGAACTCACCCTACCAGCTCAACTTGGACCTCAACATCTGAACGCAGCACGTGTTGGAGCCCACGAGGAGCAGACCCCAGCTACCACACCACAGACAGCGTGACCTGGACGCCTGCTGGAGCAGAACAAAGCTCTCCAGGCAGCCGGCACCTTTCACAAGAGTGTTTTTTGCCAGAAACACTCAGTATGACTGCAGGCAACAAAGCATGCTCCAGGGAATGATTTGGCGAGTCAGAACGCCAGGGACAATTAGAGAAGTGCCCTTACTGCCACTGTCACTGCACCTGTGGCCTTGCCTAAGATGCCACAGTAACAGGAATTGAGGCTGGAGCCAGACTCATACTCCTCTGCACATAAATAACATGACACAGAGATAACAAAGAGCTGTTTTGTTCCTGCAGGCATGGGCTGAAGGTCATTAGAAGGTCCTCCCCAGAAGGTTAAATTCTCTGGTCCCTCTGCCAGCAGAAGGACCACGCTTGAGCAGCAGGTGGCCCTCAAACATGGAACTGCTCAATTCTGCTGACAAGATGTGACACAGTGACCTGGCAAATGCAATGCTCTGTAGATATTTTGGCTTAACTTTAAAGTTTTTCCTGTGATGAGCCTCTAGCAAACATCTGATTGTTGTTAAATGAAAGCATCAGAACAGAGGAGGCCTGCAGAGAGAACAGCCCCCAACAATGCCTGCCTTCAGTGCACTGCTGGGGCACTGCCTTGGGGACAGAACTGTGATATGGGCAACAGCAGGGTGCCAAAGCAAGCAAGTTCTGGCCACCTTACAATGCACAAGGAGGCCTGCTGGTGGGGAGATGGAGGTGACTGTTTTTCTGTTGTTGTTTAAAAAGAGATCCTGGAAGGGAGCTGACTGGCCAGGGGACTCTCCAGACACAAAGCAGAGGAGACAAAGCTCTGCTTCTGCAATAAGGCCTCCTTGGTACATTGGGTATCAAGGAGCTAGCAGGTGAAAATTGCCTGCAGGTACCCAGACAGCATCAGCCAGCACCAGTCTATCAATTCAGCAGTCCCAACACAAGCCCCAGAATCCCCATTACAAGGCAATCTAGGACCACAGAGACACTGCAACAAGCAAGCTACAGAGCACAGAAAGTATCAAGGCCAAAACCAACAGTTAATGCAACTCCACATAACTTCAACTTACTGTCTGCAGCTTATCTCGGTTGTCCAATAAGAGTTTTTCTGTGCGTCTGTAGGCCTGAGCCACCAGCACCTTTGCTTCCTAGAAGATAATAAGAGGAGAGATTTGTACCGCAATCAGACAAACAAGGAGAGGACAGAGCTCCACACAGCAGAATCTTTCCCTCCCTGGTTTTCTGTCTACAGTTCCACAGCTATGCTCCTCCCTCAGCTCCATCTCCTTCAAGTTAATTCTTTCTCCCCACTCTGCAAAGCATTTCTTCCCCTCTCCAAAAGTCACATTTGTACCTCCCACCCCCCAGAAGCTCTGCAGTGCCTCGTCCACAAAAGAATCAGGACTGCAGTTTTCACACTGCAATGCATAAAACAGACTGTATTGCACAACCACTCACAGCAGCTCCAGGCAGCGCCGTGCTTCTGGGCTGAACTTACAGCTGTATGTGACTTTGCCTGTTCTTAATGCCTCACTGAACAGTCCTCACACACAGAACAGTACCAGGCTAACAGAGTATCTTAATGCTCAGTTGTTGAATTTTGCTACTTAATGGCTAAATGAAAAAAAGAAGCAAAGCATTTGGGTACAAGTTTCTTGCAATTTTCAGTGAGCAACAGAAAGTAAAGAACAAAGAGGAACAGGTGACCAGGAGCAGCCTTACGTGGTCCATCATCTGCTGAAGGCCCTGGCTGAAAGGGCGCCGGCCAATTCCAGCTGTGTTCTCCCCATCTGGAAAGGAGATCTGCCCAATGCTGGGCACCATCCCATACTGCTTCACCATGGAGTAGGCTATCTTGGTCACCCTCTTCAGGTCATCCTGCGCTCCTGGGTGAGACAGACAGAAGGAAGGCATATGGCAGGTCTGAGTACGTCCAGCATAAACACACAATCTACCAGTCAAGAGATTAGAGGACCGGTAGGAATCCATGCAGGTGAACGCTTTACCTCACTGAGTGCACTGCAAGACCTGTGCAGGGCAATGAGTGACACACTGGTAGCTAGCTCACATGGATTGCTTGCCTGCCACTACTCCACTATTATCCCCTTTAGCTATAAATGGTTGGAACTAAGGCACAGAAATCTCCAGGCCCTTCCACCAGTCATGAGTCTCACAGTGTAATCGCATGTGTAGCCTTAGGCTTTGGGACAAGTCTGAGACTACACAGTTGGAGCCCACAATGAGAGGCCTTCACGCTCACAAACCCAAGCCCAGGATCAAAACAAGCACTGTGAAATTTCTCCCTCCCACTCCCAAGGGTGGGAAACCCCCATTTCACATTGCTCTTGGACAGAGCAACAAGTACAAAAGTTCAGACTCTTAGCACGACCTCCCCCTGCTTGTGTCAGGCTCTGTCCCCTCACCTGTGGTGACTTTGTTAAAGGTGATGGCTTCGGACACTCTCCCTCCAAGTGCCATACACATCCTCTCTAGCAGCTGCTCCCTGGTGAAGAGGTACTGCTCTCTTGGAAGGATCTGAGCAAATCCAAGAGCTGCATTTGTTCGAGGGGCTATGGAAACCTGCAAAACAGAGCAGCTCCATCCGTTTGGAGAACAAAAGAGCTCTCAACCAAAGCAGCAGAGGACACAGAGCGGTCTGCCCTCCCAGGGACATTTGTTAAAAGCTGTGGGGCTCGCTCACTAACCTACACAGGCATGAACTGCAGTTGCCATTCCTTCACAGCTGCAGAGAACCTTTCCTCATTTTTAGAACAAGAAATAAAAAGGCAGTTACCCTGAACAGCAAGCCAGTGTAATCTTGAGACTTAAGAGTGGCTTTGGAGGATGTAAACCAATTGGAGTTTGTTTAACCATGTTCCAAAATCATGGAGACTACCTAACAAACATACAGGATGTCTTCAGCAAAATAAGACCCAACTCTGTCATCCATTAAATGCAGCCACATTTTGTTGAGAGTAATTAACAACAGTTCAGCTTATACAATAGGTCATTCAGAGTGAATTTGCTACTGGTGGTGGGCCAAGAAGCTGTCATTCTTGTCATTTCCACCCCTCCACCTCTCCCCTGTGTCAGGGCTCCTTGAGGAGACGTGCGTGGGACAGAACACACCCTGGGGTGCCAAGGGGGGGCCCTTCCTTACAGAGAAGGGCTTCAGGCAGACAAACTCCTAAGCGTGCCAATCTGAATAACACATCTCTTTCGATTAGTATCAGAGCAGTTTCTGCAGTGGCCTGACTGGTAGCTGCAACACGCTGGCAAACCACAGCAGGGAAAAAGATCACGCACGCACACAGAGCAGTGCTTTGTGCTTGGAGCAAGTGCATGAACTGAGCAGCAGCACCAGAAGATTCAGTTGCTTCAGATGTGCCCAGCAACCGGGTAACCAGCAGGCACTGCGAGCGCTTTACAGTCAGTTTTTAAATGCCAGGGCTCCCCTGTGGCTGATTAATCAGCTTTGCACCACCGCTATCATCACTGGAACCCGTTTTTCTTGACAGTGTATTTGCAGTATAGGTTGCTGATGTATTCACAGCTCCGAGTTCATGAAGATGACCAGATAACACAGCAGAATTAAACACGAGCGCTATAAAATAATTGGCCCGCCTTGGGCGGCAGCAGCCCAAAGAATGCTCTTCCCACCCAACACACACATGGTAACACAGCAGCTGGTGCCAGGGTTACCTTCATCACCGCCTCCGTGTGCTCCAGCAGCCAGCCAACCAATGCGTGGCCCGACTCGTGAAACGCCACCACCTTCCTCTCCTCAGGTGACAAGATTTTATTTCTTTTGGCAGTGCCTATCAAAACACAGGCAAGGATCAGATAAGACAATAAGCGGGCAATAGGTGTAAGCAGCAGGACATGACTCTGTACAGCTTGGTGCACAGGCCAGCGCCATCAGTCTTTTCCTCCTCTCCTCCTCAGGACACACATCATCACCACACAGGCAATTTAAAACTCTCAGTTGAATCACAGCTCTAGAACACAAAGCCCCGTTCTGCCCCCAGCTCTGCCAGAGGCATCTTACACCGTATTCCTGCTGAGGGACACGTCTGCAAAGTCAGTCTGCCACTGCGAGGGTGGGAACACCCCCAGCCCCCAGAAAAACCCACCAAAGCACTACCAAGAAAAGGAAGAAGAAAAAGAAGAAAAAAACAAGACTAGCTGAAGTATCATACTGATTTTGCTGTATTTCAGACCCTTCGGGACAGGAAGGAAGGAAGGTTTTGAATTATATATATAAGAAAGGTCCCAGATGAGACTGAATGCTCAAGTCAGCAAAAAAAACCCCGTGAGTATCTACAAAAAAACCAACTTTCTCCAAACCCAAGAAGTCTCTGATTACAGCTAGCACGCTCCACACGAGCTTATTCCCAGGCTCCTGAGAACTGGCAAATTAAGCCATAACTCACACTTAATACTTTCTCCAGAAAGGTGATTTCTGAAAGTGTCTATTTTCCAACCCAGCAGTCCGTGACGCACAGTAAGTCCAATTAGGATTTCCAAAAATGCTGAATGGAAGCAAAGCTTCTGGCATGTCGGAAATACATTAGTTCCGGGATACACTGCGAATCAAGCAGTCATTACAGCTCTGTGCATCAGATGCAAAACGGTACCGGTACTTTTAAGTGGATGTCTGCACAGTGCCAGGAGCAGCAGGGGGTAGAGCAGGCAGAGCTGAGAGCAGCTTGGTACCAAGGCTGCTCGATGTCTTGGAAAACAACGTTCTGTTAAACATTAATTTTTAAACAAAGTCAAGAGCTTTATTAAACAAGGAAGCAGCAAAATGAGCGTGGCAGATCTTGTAGAAGTACTGCTCAGGGACCCTGGAAACCACTGCGCCCCGGAAGGCACGATGGTGTTGGAATTGCAGATGAATCGCAGCAGCCCTGATTTTCATTAGTCAGTCCCTTACTCTGCCTTCAGCAGCACGTGTGCACGTCCCTGTACGTATCCCTCTACAGAGATGCATGGATATGCTATGAATAGCTTTGTGATTTGTTAAATTCTGGAAGCATCCCTGTAAGCCCACCAAGAAGGGCAGGACTGCGCTCTCTTCACAACAGCACAAAGTGTGCCCATAAAGATTGCTTCTGCCCCCAAATAAAGTAACCTCCAGGCTGGGGAGCTCTCTGAAGGCCTGGACTTACCACCTTTATGAGACAAACACCACAGGAAACAACCCCGGGCTGGCTTTGCTGGTCTTACGCTGTATCCACAAACCCCACCAGGGCACAGGCTCTGCTCCATCTTCCCAAGACAAGCCCTGAATGCCTCTGTGTGCTCAGCAGGTTTCCTCCAGCACTCCCGGGAGACCTGACTTACTGACTGCTTTCTGTTCCCAAACTGAAAACACAATGGGGACTACCGCAGAGAAGAGTTCATGTTCCTCCCTCACAGCAACACAAAGCTTTAAGGCTGACAGGGCCTCAGGACTTGCAAAGTTCTCTTTTGATTCCACAGCACCCTTATTAAAACCAGAAGCTTATAATGGAAAGCACAGTAATATCTTGTTTCCTTCAAGAAAAGCTTTTATAGCGACTGAAACACTGAACTGAATTGTGAAACCCAGAAGCATTCCCATTACGTGGCAAGGGTACACTTAATATATGGGCCTGGAGGGGTGTTCAGGGCCTTTCAGACTTGTTCTGCAAAAAAAAAAAAAAGAAATAGCCAGGTCTTGCTAATATGAAAAAATCAGATTAAGCAACAAAAAGATGATATTGCTTCCCAAATGCCACAGAGCCTCAGTGAAGCAAGCCAGCTTGTCAGCAGTGGAGCTGCTGAAGCCCATGCCCTCTCATGGCCACCACATGAATCCCAGACATTCCTTCTGCTGCACATCCCCTGCGGTCTTGCTTGCTTTTTTGCCCTGTCTTCCATGCCTGGGGAACTAAAGAAAGGGCAGAATCCAGAAAGAAAAACCAAGGGAATCCCTGCAAGTTCAGTGCTCTCTCTTGCAGATGGAAAAATAAAGCATATTTTCGCTATAGCTGATTAGGGTTTCTGCACTGCAATGAGAGCTGTCTCACTGCCTGCATGTGGGAGCTGCTGCATACAGCCTGGGCTTTGTGGAGGCACGGTCAGTCACCCAAAGCACTCGCAGGTTTATGTTTCTAACTGGCAGGTGAAACTGAGAGGAGATCTCAAGCATCTTCTCTTAAACTAGGAAATATTTGGGCATTTTCCGATAAAAAGCAAATAGTGAAAATTCGATCCCTGTGCCAGGAAATAACTGACCCAGTAGGAACACCCTACTTCATACGCTCTAAGAAAAGCACAGAATGCCAGGCTGTCTGCCCAGACTCACCCCCAGCGATGACACTGCAGCCTGGAAGCAGTTAAGCGTCTGAATATGAAAGTCAAGGATTGCCTACAGGAAAGTTCAGACAGAAATTCACCAGATTCAAACCCCTCAGGTGAAGCCAAGCATTCTGGGAATTCTCTCCCCCCTCCCTATAATATATTGCTACACGGTAGTCTCCAGAGGTTCCTCTGCTGGCACTTGCACAAGCAACAGGGAAAGGCTGACAGGATGTTCTCAGAGAGAGAACAGTACTCCACTGTCTTTCAGTTTATTCTGCCAATTCATCAAAGTCTGGGCTTCGAGGCCAAGAAGAAAAATCTCTCATTTCTTCCTGTTGCTGTTGAGGTTGGGACAGGATAGCCTATTTTCTTTGCTATTCCTATTTATGTAGCAGGTGTCCAGAGCAGGAACAAAACCCCAGAGATACTTCCACTATGTTATTTATTTAAGATTCCCTAAAATGTTTATGCATATATATACACTATTTGATTAAAAAGCCATACAGCTTTGAATCTTCCCCCTCTTTTTCTGTGTATATGCTTTGCTGCTGAATATCTTCCCTGAGCTGCTGGTTCAGGTTGCCTACAGATTCTGAAGGGTTGGTCCATTTGTGATTACTGCATTCAAGACCTTCCAGACAAGAAAGACCATAGAGAGATCGTGGCTGTTGCCCTGGAACACAGCCCAGTCACCTGGGCCTCCTCTCAAGGAACACAGCACACATCAGTGAGATAACAGGAACGGATGGGCCACTTACCTGCAATGACTCTTTCCACAGCATACTCAAAGTTGAAAGTATCAATGGATTTGTGACCTTCTCTAGCAGCATGGAGAGCAGCTTCATTGCATATATTTGCTATGTCTGCTCCTGTTGGCGAGAGCGCGTAAGAATTATATCAGGTCTGTTATATAACAGACAGATAAGGCAGAACAGATCTGGAGGAGGGCCTAAGGAAGTCACACAGCCTGCACTGCAAGCTCCTCTTTGTTCCTTGGGAACAGAGAGTGAATCTCATCCATGGTGTTTACATTGGATTTGAACAATACAACTGCCTTGGCAATGAACGCAGTGTTGCCATACAGAGGACAGAGTTCAGCAACCAATTAACAGGCTAAAGCTAAGGCTGCCTCTAACAACAGGGGAGTGATGTGGGCAGTCTGGATTGGCATGGGCCGCTGCACTGTTCATGCAGCAACCGCACAAACCTCTGTGCAGAAGAGAAAGAACATCTGTTCTGAGTTTGTGTGTGTGGGTGATGGTGGTGGGGGGCTGCTGAAAGAAGTCACGAAGAGGCAGTGCGCTGGGGCCTGTTAGAGGGGAAACCCAGAAAGGATATTCCAGGAACTCCACATAAACAGGAACTCTGGAGCCCCTTGCTCAGCAATGTTTCAGACTCCCAGGGACTGACCCTGAAAGCAGGCTCAACGCAGGAGCCAGAGCTGTCTGAATTCTACTCCAACAGATGAAGGAATTGCTATTCGTTTCTCCTATCCGCTTTCCTGGTAATGCCTATCGACATAGTGTCCTTCCACATCTCAGTGTGAAGTACAACACCTTATTATCTTCGACAACAGCTTGGAGAAGAGCATAAATGGGAATTAGGATCCCAGGCACTGTAATAGAGTATTTTTCCCCAGCTTCTGCACCTTGCTATTCCCAGAAATTGCAGGACACCAAAAACAGCCTCAAACAGTTGCTCATTGCAGCTCCATTCACAAGGGAGCTGATTAGGCTCTCCCTATTTAAGGGAAAGAGGGAAAAACAAAAGGCCCTTGAGACCAAAATACCCTCTTAAACCTAAGCAACTGAAAAGCTTTAGGTAGCTGAACTTGAAAGCATAGCAGGAGGCAAAACAGTCCCTCAAGGATGCAAGATGTCATACCACTGAAGCCTGGAGTCAGCTCAGCAAGGTGCTGCGAGTAGAAGCTGGCATCTTGGATCAGTTTGAGACCCTTCAGGTGCTGCTCAAAGATCTCTCTTCTCTCCTGTGAAGAGCACAGAATACTTACGTAACAGTAAATGCTTGAGCCCAGCAAGCTTCCTAACATGGCAGCTACACTGCTCCCTAAGGCAGAGAGCAGAGGAAGAGCCAGACCTCCGGCAGCAGGGACAGTGACACTGCCAGCAGAGGGCAGGGCTGTCCTTACAGCACTTCAGTTCTACAGGAGCCCTGATAAACACCCAGCTCTCAAATTCAGAACAGATGTATGGAGGCTTACCGTGAGTCACTGCTTTCTCTCTCAGGGCCGCTCTCCCCTTCTAACTTTCACTCTCATCTGTCTTTTAACTTTTCTCTTACCATATAAGCACTTGCAGGAAGGAGCTCAGGATGCAGCTACCTGCTCCCTCCTGCACTGCAAGAGAAAAAAATCCCATCTAGGAGCTGCTTAGCCTGCGACCACTTCCCAGACAGAGGTGGGGGTGAGCTGACGGCTGGCCAGCAGCCAAGGAATGACTCATTCAGCTGGCCCAGGAGATCCTGATTAAAACAATGGGCTCAGTTGCCAGGGTTTTTCCCTTTCCTCCTTCAGGGCAGCTGCAGAGTTCATGCTTCCGGTGCCAGATTGTATCAGGCATTTGAGGTATTTTAACTGAAAACTCTGAGGACGACAGTAAAGCACAGATGGGAGAAGAAGAGCCTGTGCTGGCAGAGCAGACAGACCTTCACTGCAGCTGAGCCTATTTCCAAAGCTCTGCTACAAATGTCAACACAGCGGACATGACGGCCTCCCCTAATAAATGGATTTAAAAAAGCATTCAGAATGAAAGTCACTTAGGCTGCCTGAAAGAAAATGAGGAGCTTGATGAGGAGTGAGGATAATAAACCTACAAGACAAATGGTGCTCACAGCACGTGACAAGCTGAGCTTTCCCCACACAAGCCAGCTTTGCCAATTAGGTGGCTCCTGATTTCCTGGAGAGAAGACAGCAAAGTTCTACATCTGCATGGCAGAGAACCTCACAGAAGAATTTGCTGCTGAGGCTCATATTCTATCTCCATCTTCCCCAAGGCTCAGCTGTTGCCAGGCCAATGAACAATCAGCAAGCAAAGGACTGGGACGCTTTAGTCATGAACATTATAGAAAGGACGGGGCAGATGATGGAATATACCTGGAGTGTTGGAAGATCAATAAAGATGTGTCTGTCAAGCCTGCCAGGTCTCATCAAGGCATTATCCAAAACATCAGCACGGTTGGTGGAAGCCAGCACTATGACGTGATCTGTGGTCCCCATTCCTGTAGCAAGACAAGTAAAATCCAAAGTGAAGGTTTTCACCATCACAGAGACTTCCTTGCAAGCATAGAAAGGGATGAGGCAGGGCAGGATGCAGAGAATATCTCAGACAGCTTTATCACAAAGGCAGAATGCGTTTACGACATCCTTTGGGGCGGCTGAGGCTGAGGAAGTGCCCTCTTTAGCTAGGAGTACAAGGCAGGAAGGAACCTCTCAGGTCACCCAAGCCACTCCTGGTCATCGTGGGCACGCTGAAATCCCCTTTTAAGCCCCAACTCTGTTTTATTGGGTTTTCTTTTGCCATATTTTGAAATTGCTCCAACTGGAAACCAGAACAGCATCTACTCTGATGAGTTTGGACATGCCTGCTCATCCCCAGCCTTAAGCCAATTCCTGCTTCTTGAGTTCCAGTTGTACAATGTTTGTTAGCTGAAATAGCATTTTCCTCCCCAGTATTGCTGTGGAAAGCCCTTTCAGCTTTCATTCACTTTTAGCCTTAGATCACAGACAGGCTACCAGCACCACCAGAGAAGGAACAGGCTTTCATCTGACCAAATGGGATTAACACAGAAATACAGGACATAGCCTTGCCACTCAATTACAGCACGATTTGATCTGCATCTTTTATCACTCAGAAGGCACCCAGGCACACTGCAGACCAGAGCAGCAGCACAAAGACCAACCCTGCAGAATGTACACCACACATATCATGTAGGCAGGGACAGAATGTGACCAAGCAGCTTTGCAGTGATGATTAGCACGAACTAACTCAAGCCACAGTCACAAGGTTTTGTCTCCAGGTCTTAAAGATGAAGGGAGCACCTGGAATTACAGGCTCTGTCAGAGCAGCCAGCAGTACAGAGGCACCAAAGGCAGACAGGGTTTCCTGGGAAGCCAGAGCACTAACAGCTGGAGGAGAGCAGGAAGGGGCAGGTGGCTGTGTTGCTTGGGTGGGGGAGCCAGGGATGATGTTGAATCACTGAACCACACGGCTTATTTATTACATTCCTCCAGGTGCCCGGAGGCCTCTGGCTATGAGTCACCTGCTTCCAGCAGATTCAGCAGCCCCAGCACTCAGCCTTCCCAGGGAAAGGACGCGTTAGACCCGTGTGCTTCCTCCACTGCCAAGTCACACCAAGCTGCAGAAAGCAGCTTGATGTACATAAGCCGGGTGGGTTTCAGCTCTCTCCAGCTTCGCCGGAAGAGCTGCCAAATGTGTCAGCGTATGAGGGCTCAGCAGAGAGATTAAGGTTACAGGTAAGTCAGAGGACTGGCTTTGTCAGCTGGCACTGTAGCAAACCTCTGTTCTTCCTCCCTGCAGGACGCTGTCTAAATAAGCTCCTAGAGAGGATGAAGCCGACCGTTCTTCAGGTGTGTATTACGCTGCGCTTTGGAGTGTGATAAACAAGGAGAGAGACTGGCAGGCACTTGGGGGATAGCGAGCTTCATTCACACGGCAGGATTAGATGGTACAGCACGTTATCAGCTTTGCAGCTGGGAAAGCTCGACCTTAAAATAGGTCTGACTATTAGAACGAGTATAATCAAAACAGAACCGCCGAGCGCATCCTCCTTGCAGCAGCTTCTGCCCCACTTGCTCTCCAGCCTGCCTTCCCAGCAGTGCCAAACAGCTCCAAGAAATCCACAGCGGCAGCCTGAGTCACATCACGCTTCCCAGCACAATGTCACCTGGCACGTGACAGGCACTGGCTTCCACGGGCAACGAGCAGTCATGAGAACAGGCTACAAAGCACCACGTCAACAAATTAAAAACAGCTCTGGAAATTTGGCCCGCAGAGAGCCTTCATATCTACGTTTACAACTTCAGGGACTTCTCAAAGGAAAGGGGGAGGGTCCACTTGAATCGCCGAGTGCCCTCTTGCCCACTGACACAGTGCATTTGATAGGCAGCTCGTCTGCTTTGTTAGCCAGTCATTCAAAAGCGTTTTGGACATCATTTGTGTATAATATCATTGAAAAAGGGGCCACCATTGTGAGGGAAGCCTCGGGGTCACAAACCCGCACCCAGCACAGACAAGGGGAGAGGTCTGAGGATTTCAGAGGACCGGCTTGCATCTTTATGCACAAAAGCACAGATCAGCCCGGGACTGACAAGCTCCTCACAAGCGCATTCATAGCAGGGGAGGTATTTGGGTCACATTCCTCTTCCGCTTGTTTGCGATTTGTGAGGGAAGATTCACTATTCAGCACAGGCACCTGTTCTGACAAAGGCTGGAGTACGAGGCGCTCTGGATTTTAAAGTCAGCTTTTGTACAGCTCAGCCCGGTCCCTCCCCTTCTCCCACTGAATTCTGCTGCTTCCAGAAGACGAAGCAAGCCGTCAGAAGGAAGTAAACCGAGGTCGCTTGTAGAAAGAGCACAGTGACTCTAAAACCTGCATACCAGAATTACAGAGCACCAAACTGCACATCTCGTCCCTTACAGCTCAGTACAGTGACTTTTCGCTTGGCACCCTCACCCTCTCTCCAGCCTGCAGCAGGGTTCCATTTGGCTCTGACCCTCCTTTTCTTCCTGTGCCTTACCTCTGAGTAATCTCATTTGCACACACAAACTCCACAACCACTGCTAAGCTGATGATTCACAGATCTACTTCTGCACTCAATTCTCCTCAAATTATCAGCTCAGCTCAGTTCTGTGGCATTACCTTGCAGAAGTTCCACCTTTCATTTAAGCTGAAGGTGGTGACAAGAGAACTGTGACCTCCCATTTCAAGGCTCTCATCAGAAACGCACACAAACCCTCCACTTATGCCTGGGTGAACTCTCAGTCTCCTTAAAATTCACTTTCCTCCTGAAAACTTTGTTTTGTAATGATGGACATAGCACGCCGGTGCTCACTGGGGTAATATGCACAATGAGACAGCAGTTCAATAACACAAGCCAAGATCACTGCTTATGCATGCAAGCCAACAGTAAGCCCATGACACTTGCACTACCATGACAGCCTTTGCCAGCTGTCTCTCATCCGATGCTGTAAACTTCTCAGGCTATTTTTTTTAATGTTTGATAAAGCATTCAGCAAAAGGAGGGAGTTCGTACATGATCTGTATGAGACAAATATATAACCACGAAGCAACACCCACTGTAGAATAAGCTAGGCAGCACACAGTACAGAAGCTGTTTGTTCTCAAGGACTCCTAAAGCATACGCTAAGGATAACACTCACTATCTAAACTCACTTTTGAATGACTTGTGCCCTGATTTATGAATTGAAACTCGCCCAGAAAGCAACATTCTAGAAACAGCTCCCCAGTTCTGCAGATCACAGGAAGTCAGACACTTCCATTTTTAACACTGAGATGGGGACTATACTGACCACACTTTCCTGAACACGCAGATGGGCCTCCATCTGAGGCAGTGGTAACCTGTTGCCACTTCACCCTGCAACTGTCAAAAGGAAAAAAAAAAACAACCAAAAGCAAGCTGGGATTGCTGTTCTGTGTTACTACAGGCCTCTTCCATTGAGACGCTGCTATACAGATACAGCTGTAAGCAGTTATGCTCACTCCAAATATGTCCATCTGCTTGGCCACGTTGCCTAACTTAGTGCATGTGCAAAGTCCCAGGGAACTGCACACACGTATTTACAGCCATTTCTGGAATCTACGCAGCATCATATGTTTCACGGATGCTCCTCTGATAACCAGATCCATGCCTGGTTATTTAGGACCCACTTAGAGACCACGCCGCTCCTTCCAGAAGCTCCCTGGCACCTGGGCTGAGGCAGAGAGGCCTGGAGGATCTCTATGCAGCAGGATGACTCTCCTGTTTGTGCAGCACTGTGCTCCCGCTTACAATTTTCTTCTCCTTCTGCAGCACAGGCAAAGATCCAACATTACAGACCATCTTGCGTGCAGTACAGAGGAACATTGATGCTTTCCTGAAAACACTTTACAGATCGTAGCTTCTCTCCCTGAGAGCGGAAGGCTCACTCCATAGCAACCTCCAAGAGCAGCCTTGCTGCAGAACTACAGGAAGCTCTGCTTCAGCAGGGCTGCACCCACTGCTTCACTGTAAAAAACTCAGTAAAATAATATATATATGTCTGGAGAAAGAGGGATGGTTTTAGTGCAGAGCTTCTCATGTGAAAAATGTGATGAGGTAAGCGCCACATTTACGGTCAGTCGAGGGAAAAGGCAGCCCTGTCTCACAGAACAGCAGACAGACATAAATGCATGCTGACCTGCAATTGTAGGATTTAGCCACAGAAGCAATGAGAGCTGGGTCAGGGCCGCAGGCACAGATAGAGTTATGGCTAAGAACAGACAAAGGATCGTTCTTTTTGGCATTTGTGTCTGAGAAAAGGGTTGATTCCACATGCAGTACAGTCAGAAGTCATGCAGAAGAGTGGCACCTAACCAGAACTTGTTTGCAAAGCTGCTCCCTCCTGCCTTAGATAGGTTATCCTGCAGCCAGGCAAGCAACATGAGAACAGGCCAACGGAAAGGAGAATGAATGCGTTTCACTGTGTACGCCCCTCTGGGACAACTAAGCTTCAGCCCTCGTCAGGCTTTAGAACACTACCTGTCAGACAGAGCATAGCAAGTACTCCACAGCATTTAATGGCCAGCTGGAACTAAACATTACCAGCTGAAGACACTACTGTCCTTGCTGCCAATTCATTCTCTTCCGGTTGCTCAGTACTGTAAACAATTCCTCTCCAACTGACAGTGGGAAAACACTCCTGAACTGAAGCCATTCACTACAGTATGAGTCTTTGGGGCTGCTGCCCTCTGCCAGCCACGATATCTAACATGTGTTTTCCATCAGTTTTATTAGCAGGTGGATACTCGTGTGGTTACTGGGGTGAATTCACTCTGAATGTGACACTACACTCTCTTCTGACTTGGCCTTTGGAGTACAATCACAAAAACAGCTCAGTAAAGGTTCCAGGCTTTTTAAGTTTACTAGATGTAAATTCACCTGGGCCCTCCCTATGCAGGGGTCCCAAACACAGTTCTCACTTGTCACACAGAGGGTTTTTTAACACGGACATGACCAAGCTGAGTGCTGGGCTTATGTCCTGAACATGCTGTGAAGTACAAGCAAGCCTTGCTCCAGGGAAGAAGAAAGAAGGGTTTGTTTCAATGCAATGTTGAACACTTTGAGAACACTGAAGAGGCATGACAAATTCAAATAGAACAACAAGCCCACATCTTCAAAGTAACAACGGCTCAAACACCAAGAGAGAAATACTGACCATCCATTTCCACCAGCAGCTGATTTAAGGTCTGCTCCTCCTCAGCATTGGCAAAACCAGATACATTGGTTGAGCGCTTCTTGCCCACAGCATCGATTTCATCAATGTACACAATGCAGGGTGCACGAGCCTGCGCTTCTCTGAAGAGGCTCCGAACTCGCGCAGCTCCAAGACCTACACAGAAAGAGAAGAAATGAGCTTCAAAGCTAACATTGTTAGCTGTAGAGCAGGAGTCATGGATCCAAAAAGGCACCCAATCCTGACCAAGCCCTCATTGTGTGACCCTCTCAACAGGCCAGACACAAAGAACTACACACAGAACTCCTATCATACGTCCTTAGATACTGCTCATCATGGAGTAGAGGCAAGTCAGGGATAACACTTCGGTGTTCTCCAAGCAACCTCCATTCCCTCCCTCCCACAAACCTTACCTCCTATCACCTCCACAAATTCAGAGCCCGCCATGGCCAAGAAAGGCACCTGTGCTTCTGTAGCCACTGCCTTTGCCAGCAACGTCTTCCCGCAGCCCGGTGGTCCAAGCAACAAGGCACCCTTGGGCACTTTAGCACCAAGCTGAAGGTAGCGATCAGGGTTCTGTAGGAACAACACAGCTGCGTCAGATCCTCAGCTCACATAAAGCATCTGCACAAGAACATGGTTTTCCAGAGCTTCTTGACATTGTTTTCATCCTGACCAACCCTGAGCTCCTAATAGAAGCAGCTACATCTGCAGTCTGTTACAGAACTGGAAATAGAGATTGAGTCACAGCAGAAAAAAGTTTCCAGCTTTTCTTAAACAAAGGCTGCTCAGTATCATGCATGATAAAGAGAATAAATACTCTCTCCTTTCCAGGTTAACCTTCTATCCCAGAAAACAGGCAGTGTTTGTTTTGCTATACCTTTAAATAGTCCACGAATTCTTTGACTTCCATTTTTGCCTCGTGCATTCCTGCTACATCCTTGAAGCCAATCCCTTTCCCAGATTTTCCATCCACAATGGTGAAACGAGCCATTTTCAGCTGGTTCTGTGGAAAGCAGCACAAGTACTGAAGATGCTCTCTGGACAGCTTGCTTGCTACACTGCAGGCAACAGCACAGGTACAGCTGCCCCTAACAAAGACCGTTACAATGCCCACCAATGCACTGTTGTTTACTACTGCTACTTCATTGATATCCTCTCCCCCGGACTCTAAGTGCTGTGGTCCTTAACACATCCAGGACAGGTACAGTTTTAAGGAGTACATATGGACTGTAAATAACTGTCAGAAGTAAATAAATTACCAACGCTGCCCTGTAAATGTGTGCAAACAGGCATTTTGCACCAGTGTCCAATGCCATCAGTTTCTCCTACAACTCAACCCAGGGACAGAACCGTAGGCTCTCCTCATCTCAGCCTCCTGGCGTGCGTTAAGCCACGGTGACAGTCAAAACAAGGCTTCAGTTCAACACTCTGCTAGGAACTGCTCATTACGTTCTGCTGAAAATGGTTACTCAGGATTTTTTGTTTGCTCTGAGAAGAAAGTTTATAGCTTCTCATGCCTTAGAAACATGTTAATCCAAATGAAGAGTTAAACGTGCAGAGCCTTGCTGTCCCACTTACCCAAGGGCAGAAATGAGTCCTCAAGGCCCTCATTACTCAGCATTTCTTTCAACTATTCTCTTCCAAGCAGCTGTACCCCTTTGTATAAAAAGAATCTCGAAGCCAGAAGAAAACTTCAGAGGATATTGAGTGGGAAATCTAACAAGGGACTGAATGCACCACTGTTTTCACCCCCAAGTCCCTGCGGTCGATACCAGCACGCCCAGGGCTGATTTCTACACAGTTTCATCAGCTGATCCAGGCAAGGGAGGAGGGTAGGAGGAGATATAACTGATGTTGCAAGTGAGCCATGTGGCGTGAGGGGAACAGGCCAACACGTAATGAAATCCAGAATCTGAACATACTTTATAAATTGAGAATTCATTTTGCAAAAAGCAGCAATTCCTACTCCTGGCTGTATGGGAGGCATATTGGCAGGACCCGGTGAAAAACACCATCTGCAGCTGCAACTCATTAACGAGCTTTGAAAATAGCAGAGCAAACTGGACTGCAAATTCACTGAGCTCAGCCCTTCCTGCCATTGGGGAAAGAAAGGGCCTCCACTAAGGCCGGTTACTGTACAATCTGGTCAGATGATCGGGACAGGAAAAGACACGAGATGCATCACGACTGAAGAGTCCCTGGCATCAGTTAACTCTCAATCTGTGTTGACTTTGCTGGGGAAAAGGGAGGAGGTGAGGCCAGGGACAAGGCTACCCACAGGATGCAAAGCAGCAGAAAGACCCAGGATACTCACAAAGGCATTGAATCCTCCTGCCCGGCCCGCAACCCTTATAAGGCGGAAGATGCTCCACAACATGGACACAGCCACGAGTGTCACTATCAGGGAAATGACATCACTGAAAGGACAAACACGAGACACGTTCAAACTGAAGATTTCAGCCACAACTCAGTAAATATTACACAACGCACTCATTTCTAGTGTTTTAAAAGGTCCTGAAACTTCCAATTCGTCAACTGTGCGAGCAGAGGATTAATTCTGAAATGCATCAAGTGCCCAGATCTGAAAGTAAACCGACTGCAAGCCATGAGCACACAGCGCCTCACAGCTTAAACTCCTGACTCTGACGTCTCCTCAGAGAGGATTCGGACCCCACTGCATGTTTTACAAACCTCTTCTCAGGGGCAAGGGAAGCCGCTTGTGGTGCTGGCTGACTTCAACTGTTCAGTTTACTCTCCTTAAAAGTTTGACAGAAATTGGCAAGCCCTTAATTTCAGCTGAAGATTTCATACCACACGAGCAATTTGAGAAGTTTACCTATCTCCGTCTAAGTCATGCATTAAAATTGCAAAGACATTGCTCAGAGGACAAGGAATTAGACAAACTCCTCTCCAAGCATCTTCCTCTTATACAAACATGATACTTATTTCACACTCTGGTGAGGCGCCTGGAAGGAAGGGCTGCATCCCCACCACCAGGGGAACGACACCACGCCGCAAACCCCTGGGGCTGCTGAAACCAGACAATGCAGGTCTTTGCATGGGGCACAAGGAGGTGACCAGACCACCCTGGCAGACGATTGCAGCAGTATGAATCTATCTTTCTTGGTTGTTAGGATATAGAATTGCTGTATTTGGCAAGCAGAACTACTGTGCTGCATCTCTCATACTTCAGAAGCAGTAATTAGTTGAGAGCTCTCCAAACACCAGCCCTTTACACCGATGGAAAGCATCTTTCTGCAGCAGTAGCAGCCATCAGTGCTGGAGGTGGGCCTGTCCACCAGCCCATGGAGCGTGCTCCACAGATCTGTTCTGTGCCCTGGACTCCATAAATCCGACCTTGTAAAAACAAGCTGCCAGCTTTAACAGAAGGGTAAATAAACCACATCAGGAGCAAACAGCCACAGAACACTAGCACATCATAGGGAAGAGCAGGACGAAGCCTGGCCAGAGCGCGGCAGTCCTTCGACAGATTTTTATCTCTTGCTCTTTGTTGTTTATTTGAGCAGTGACTTCTTAATTACTATTGTTTTTAAAAGCACAAGATCTTGGTTTCAGGTAACAGAAAGTTTAATAGAAGCACTTCTCTCTCACTGAGATTTTGTATCTTAGCAGCAAAGCTGCTCTGCTCAGTATGTGGCTCTCAGCAGGAGCCAGCACCAGCGCAGGCTGTGCTCTGAGCTACAGCCATTTGGGGAACAGGCCCAAACTGGGTGTTTATTTTTGCAGACTGAACCACCACCGCAGGCCTTCCTCAAAGCATTTAGATGGGGGAAGGCCGACTGCACCATCAACATTCAACACGGAGCAGAGTCTAACACCACACTTGTTGAGTCAGGATTTCTATCTCACAGAATCCATTGCTGCACTCAAATGATGGATTATAAAGACAAAAAGGTGCTCAGCTATGCAAGAACACAAAGCAGCGGACAGGCTTTCCTCAGACCTGCTGATGCTGAGCTGAAACATTTTGGTCTGCTACACGCTGTGGTTCCAGACACCTCCTTGGGACTCTCAGTTCTGAAACATTACAGCACATCTAGAGCATTTCTGAAAGACCAGCTAACCGCTCCAAACAGGGACCGCTTCTTTTGTTTTCTATTTACATAACATTCAGTTGGAAGGAACTCTCCTCTCCAAGTGAGGAATGCTGTTGCCAACATAAGATAAACAGTAAGCACGAGCTGATATCATACTTTCCGTAAAAGCCGGGGTGTTTGTAGGAAACAGGGATTCTCTCTCTCTCATCAATATTCAGCTCGTCCTCCGCAGCTCTCAGCTTCTCTTCGAACTTGTCAATGTTTGCCACTCGCATTGTGTACAGCAGGGTAACGTTCTGGAGACATGCAGTGAGGAAGAAGACGGTATAAGTGTGGTACAAGAACAACAACGAGCAGAAGGGGTGCACAGCATGGCCAAGTCAGACAAAACTAGCATTGTTATGTCCTTCGTTGGCCACACCAACGAAGTCATGAGCAGATAACAAACAGAGGGACTCCAAGTGAAGTCAGGGACAAGGCCGGTCTTTGCAGCCCCTTAGAAAAGCATAGAAGGCGAGGACTAAGGCTCAGCTCTGCAGGAACATGGGGACATCCTGCCTTTGTGGGCATGCTGAAGGATGGAGTTAGCATTATAAACCCAATTACAGTGCTATCTTTGGGCCCAATCAGAATTCTGTAATACATCAGGAAAACGACATCATTGGGAAGGAGATGTTGTTTGGATGTTGTTTCTATCTCTTGCTCAGAAATTAATTTCATCCACCAGCTTCCAAATGGACTGTAAAAATGACTGAACTAAGTGAGGGGTGCCAAAGAACAATATTTGAATCTCTCAAGTTGGTTTGTATTGATTCTTGGTGGCCACCCTTCAACGCCTACAGTTTAAATTCCAGGTTGATAAGAGAACAGAACTCCCTGCACTTCACACAAAAGAAAGAGGAAAAGTGAGGGAAGAGCAAATTCACCAATTAGAGCTTTATGATCATGTATTAATTCAATTCTTTTTCTCTAAGATCACCTCAGATCTCTAAGACAGTCTAGGATCATCTGTTCCAATGGCAGGAAGTCACTCACAACTTGTCCATGCGGAGTCCCTCCTGGGTGCAGATAGATTTCCACAATATCGCTCTCTGGAACCACTTCGATTCTCTGGACCTCCCCCTTCGACAGCATCTCATTGATGAAGTAATTCCAGGAGATGTTGGTCCCTTCTCTGTTCTCGCTGACCGTGAATCGAAACAGCAGTACTATTAAGGTAATGATGAGGAGTGCCCGCAAGCGTTCGAGGTGCATCTGATTTTCCCTTTTCCTGCGTTTCTCCTCCTCTTTAGGGGAAAAAAAAAAATAACATCAGAGAAGAAAAATTTCAGCACGTCAGCACAGAGCTTTCTGGCCAGCAGAGGGACAGTTCCATGACAAAGACGAACGCAGCAGCACCCCTGGAAGCACCATACCCAGGGGCAGCACCTGACCTGCACCACACAGGCCGTTTTTCAGCTCGGCTCACAAAGGTAATCAGAGGTTGTGTGACTTGCTCAAGGTTACGCAGTGAGCCAGGATTTTGGGTTACATTACACTTGCAGCCCTTTCTGCCCTCCCAGCTGCCAGGCCACAGGGCCTCGGCTGTATGCGTGGGCAGCAGCAGGGCAGAAGCCTGGCTATGAAAGCACACTCAGATGTAGACCTAGCAGCCACCTGGAAAGGGGCAAATTTTGCACCCCACTGGCCAGCAATAACCCGGGTGCACCACACTGCTGCTTTCCAACCCAGTCTGTTTTACCACAGCTATGTGCAGCTGTGCCCCATGCCCCAAAAGCCATGCAGTGAGGCACTGCCTACAAAGACAACAGACAATGGAGGATTGCCTCTTTTAAGTGCGGCTTTAGGAAGAGGACCCAAAGCACCAGCGAGGCAAAAAAAGCCCACTGCTTTCAGGTTTCAGCATGTAAGAAGAGATGCAGCAATCTTGCAGCTTCCTGTTTTTAGGCAGCCCAACCCTGCTGCGGGACACTTTGGCTGGTCACAGTCCACCAGACCTGTTACAACCCCACCAGGCATCATTCTGCCCTAAGATGAAGGACTGCCTCACTTTCCTAGCCTAATACAGACGTAGACCAAATAAAGCCATCAGACCTTTTTTGCTGCAAGTTACGACTATAGCTCAGTTCTGAGTACCACGCTTCTGCTCTGCCCGGTCCTGTTAGATATAACCATACCTACTAAAAAGTTATTAGGGCAGAGTAAAACCAGCCTTAATGGCACTGCTAAATGATGTAGCATAGCACTATGAGGTATAACTGCTTCCAGCTGCACTCCTGATCTGCTGGCATCCCGCATCACAAGACCAACAACAGCACTACCACCTAAAGAAATATCTGCACTTGCAATAAATCTCAAATAGCACAGGAGAAGTGATATGCAATTTATCCATGAATTGAAACGCACTGCAAATCAATCTCATTACCTTAACAGAACAGCACATTGTCTCCCTTGCTATATGACTGCACTCTTAAACAGGCCTTGGAGCTCTCCACACTGAGGGTCTGTATCAGAGAGGGATTTAAACATCAGATGTGTTCCTGCACCGCTGACACTGAAGACATGAGAGCAGGGGATGGTCTGCGCTGAGGGTTTGCCCCCAGAGCCTTTTTCAGCCCCCAGCACAGTAGTGCACATGAAAAGACAATTCCTGGGAGTGCTGCTCAGCGCCAGCAGCCAGCCGCTGTTTCCCATGTTAAGGCGACAACCAATCTCTCTTTCTACAGATATGTGCAATTTCTCAATAGATACAATTCACTACTCATTCTTGATACGCCATGTAAAACCAACAGCAACGTGGCATACATAAATACCGTTCTGCTCCCAGAAATAAATTAATCCTGTGTCATTGGACTGCAGGCACATCTGCCCGCTGCAGCCTGGATTTATTTGCCAGCTCCTACCAAATGCAGTGACACCAGCATTTATCACTAAGCACCCATCAGAGCCTACGCGCGCCGCAACAAAACCGAGGGACGAACATATGACCCAGGCAGGCGCTAAAAAAAGGTACCGTGTCCTTCAGATGCACAGCATCATTTTGCAGCTGCTCCCCAGCCCTGCTCCACGTCCAGCAGGAAGGGTTCGTTCCTAAATAGAAACAATGCTGCTTTTCAGATAAGGTCGTCGTTCCAAAAGGCAGCGACAAGCTCAGACACTGCGTCCAGCCCATCCGCCTCCTTCCTTGATGCCTTCTCCTCACCTGTGTGTTATCTGCTAGATCCAGCTTTATGAGAACGCTGCAATTAATCACAAAAGCCCTGCAGGTTGACATCCAGTACAGTTTGGTTAAAGAAAATTAAACCACAGTATGGTAGAGGCCTCAGTCTGTGCATTGTCCTCAACCACTGAGCAAGCTGTAAATAAAAGAGCTTTATGGAGAAGAGAAACAGCTCTAGAGAAATAAGTACAGGCATGAAGGAAGTCTGGCTATTGCAGTGCAAACTCCTTGGAGATCTCAGCACCAACTGTGGCTAAAGCACTTCTCTGTACTGAATTTCAGATGGGATGCAAATAAACACGTTCTAAAGCACAGACAGCTGAGGATGTCACCAAGGAGATCACTGCTGGCCACTGGGCACCTCACACCAACAACTCACCCAGCAGCTCAGATGTTTAACCCACAGCTGAGTTGTTTCAGAAATGTCTAGAAAGCTACAAGGCGATGCAAAGCTTTCCTCTACCCTGCATTTAATTAAGAACAAAATTAATCTATCTCTATGTTTATGCAAAAAGTGACTGTCTTTACAGAACAACATTCACACATTGCACCATAAGCTACCCCACAACACCCGGCAAACGAGAACCAGGAACTGGATGTGACACTCACGAGCAACAGCTGTGGGAACACTTCCAGCTCTTCAGCCCCTGAGAGCCTCCACGAAGCAATGATTTGCCATTAACCCCAGATCTGAACTCTCTGATTAAAATCTTGCAAGGGCTGCACTGACAGTTTGAAGAGTTCTTTTTAATAATTACTGCAGAGACGAGCATTCCCCTGGAGACACGGGGTAGCGTTCCACCTCCCAGAGTCAAGCTATCCATTAATCACAGGAGAAAAGAGACCACAGAACACAGCATGTTACTGTTTACTAATCTTAACAGCCGCAGCACTTCAGGGCGCTGTGCACACCACCACGCTGTGTGGTCTCACTGATGACAAGCACCCCAGCTCTGCGCTCAGACCTCTCTAACGAGGACTCTGCCATACCTGCACTCATGTCCCAATGCACCTCAGTTCCGTGGACCCACTGACAAAGCCACAGCTCTGGTCTGCAAGAGGCCGCGTGCAATGGCACGACTCAGGCATCAGCTTCTCATTGCTTTCACTTCACACGTCAGTTCATTCAAGAGGATTCTCCCACTGTGTTTAAGCACAAGAGAGAAGTCAAGCTATTCTGTTGCCTGATGACACCCAGGTAAAACTCTACACCACAACATGTACAAGTGTGATGTGCCTTCCCGCTTGCAGCAGACACCTGGTGCTCTGTCTACGCAAGACTTACCCTGGCTCAGGAGTCCAGAACACAGCAGCACATAGACATCCAGACATCAGACACCAGCAGCCCCTGCAAGCATCACCAAAGCCACAAAAGGAAGAAAACACTCAGGGCTTTAATGCTTCTGCAAACACTACTGACAAGATGCAAGTACGAGGCCTTCACGTGCACAACTTCTGACACCTTGCTTAAAAAAATAAATGAATAAAGGTAAACTCCAGGCCAGCAGACAAAGCGGGCCCTCAGCTGTGGGACTTCCAGCTAAAAACTGCACCACGGAGCATGAAAACAGCCAACGCAGACCATAGAAGCCTTGTATGCACTTTGGTTCCTGGGAGGCTAGAGGGAAAGCACATGCATTCACAAATGAGCAGAGAATTTTCCTTACAGAATTGGAAAAGAAGAGTCATATTACACTTTTAAAATGGAATGCAGCTGTTGTCAATCTACAAATAGAAAAAGGTTGCCAACGATGAAGGGACACNACATGTACAAGTGTGATGTGCCTTCCCGCTTGCAGCAGACACCTGGTGCTCTGTCTACGCAAGACTTACCCTGGCTCAGGAGTCCAGAACACAGCAGCACATAGACATCCAGACATCAGACACCAGCAGCCCCTGCAAGCATCACCAAAGCCACAAAAGGAAGAAAACACTCAGGGCTTTAATGCTTCTGCAAACACTACTGACAAGATGCAAGTACGAGGCCTTCACGTGCACAACTTCTGACACCTTGCTTAAAAAAATAAATGAATAAAGGTAAACTCCGGGGCAGCAGACAAAGCGGGCCCTCAGCTGTGGGACTTCCAGCTAAAAACTGCACCACGGAGCNAAGCATCACCAAAGCCACAAAAGGAAGAAAACACTCAGGGCTTTAATGCTTCTGCAAACACTACTGACAAGATGCAAGTACGAGGCCTTCACGTGCACAACTTCTGACACCTTGCTTAAAAAAATAAATGAATAAAGGTAAACTCCAGGCCAGCAGACAAAGCGGGCCCTCAGCTGTGGGACTTCCAGCTAAAAACTGCACCACGGAGCATGAAAACAGCCAACGCAGACCATAGAAGCCTTGTATGCACTTTGGTTCCTGGGAGGCTAGAGGGAAAGCACATGCATTCACAAATGAGCAGAGAATTTTCCTTACAGAATTGGAAAAGAAGAGTCA
>PPHD01003113.1:0-22828 GCA_002909625.1 Bambusicola thoracicus
AAACAAGCAGAATGAGAGTTTTTTCTTGATGCTGTGCATCTCAAGATTGCCAGGTGGCAAAGACTACTGATTTTGTTTTCTTTTTTTTTTTTTTCCTAAAGCCACATGTCATATAATCTGATGTTCGACAACACACTTGTGAACTTTTGGCCTGACTTAAAACAGCTGTAGATTATCCCCCAGAAGTGAAGTCTACTTCAATGAAAATTGTTGTTCCCTCCTATCTGTAATTTAGAGAGGAAATAAGAGAACATAGACAGGAAGGAAAGTATCGGGAGATAATGAAGCAGAAATGAGAAAACTGTAAGGACAGAGTTTCTGTATACATCCTAAACCAAAGTAAATCTCCTTACTTCAAAATGCACCACTCATAAAACATGCATTTTTAAGGACAATATTCATCTGCTCTTTGCAGGACCAGACTAAAGAATTCTAAATGAAAAATACATTTTAAATATAATATGTGCTGAGAAGTCAACATGGTAAAGCATTACAGCTGCGACTTAGCTGTAAATCACGCTGAAGATACACTGCTCTTTCTCTCCTATCTCCTTCCCCCTTCCTATATGTTGCAACATCTCTGAGGTGATACAGAAAACCCAAAGCAGAATGCTGGGCATGAGAAATGTCACTCACCTATGTCTGTTTTGGTTACATTTCCCATCACCAAGCAGACAGGAAACGTTCTCAGGCTCACAAAGAGGCAAACAGAAGCCAGAGCTAAAAGTAGACTGGTTTGTTGTTTTTTTTTTTTTTTTTTTTTTCTGCATACTATTACTCTGAAAGAACAGAAACCATATGGGGATTGGGTTATTATTCTGCTAGTTACTGCCTTCAGGTGGCTCCAAATTAAAAAGAAAGATTGTCAGCAGATGTACCCATCTATTCTACCTCTTATTCACCTGGCCTATTATAGTGTTATTGCAGCAATGCCCACCAGCAAGCTCTAGCCTAGGGTATTCCAGCATTTCACTATCCAACCCCTTACCTCCTTATGCGCTAACAGGCTGATAACTTAGCTAAAAAAAACCACTCTGGGCTTAACCATCAAGCACTTTTTTCTACTGAGGAATGATCCAAAGGATTTTCAGATCTATTTTTTTTTTTAAGCTGCTGCACACATAACAAGCCATAGCACAGACATCTCCCTGAGAGAGCTCTGTCGTGCTTTGTCACCCACCTGTGCTTTAACCTCTGCAGCACCACAACTTTCTCTTGTTCCCTCAGTCATCAAATGCATTTTTACTTCCCTGTATCTTCACATCCTCAGAATTTTTAAGGAAAGTTCAAAGGAAGGAGCCACTAAAATTTAAAACTGCTCCAAAAGTTCAATTACCTTTATCCCAGTACCACCTTCTTCAGACTGAGGAATGCAACTGAAGTTACTGGTCAGGGAACAGGTCACCATCATTAGAAAACAGCTAGAATGAATGAACAGGTAAACATATCAGATTTAAGAAACAACAGTGATAAGCACTCTCTCCCATTCTGTTTCTCAGTTGCAAATAGCAGGACAACAAGAGAAAAAGATGTTGTTTGAAAAGTATTTTTTCATACCAGATACATGCACAGAAAACCACCATAGACATCTTCAAATATATGTCTCAAATACACGTACGCGATATTAAAAATATCTTAAAGACACAAAATAACTGACAGTGCAAAACTGATCTATGGGAGAACTCACAAGCAACTGATATCTACTCTCTGGCACAGAAAAAAATTACGCAGAAAACTGTGGGTGCAATATTTTAAAACCATGAGCTCGATGGCATGCTTTAGTACCATAACACCGTAGGCTGATTTGCAATTACTCTGTGATTTGCAAGAGTAGTGAAATAAACATAAAACTGATCAGGAAAAGAACATCCAGAATGCTAACTTCAGGGCATCTCAGTGTGAGCAGTTGTCTGTTTCCTCAGACAAATATATAGGCATTCATCACCAATAATAAGTACAACTGAAACCTAGAGGCACAGCTGAATTTCAAAAGAGTTTTTCCTGAGTGTACGTTGGAATTATTTGGCATTACTTACAATCATAAGAAAAACCTCAAGTTGTTTTCTACAAAATTACTTTCAATTTTTTCTAGATTTACCTTAGTGAAAACAATTTTTTTCTTTTCTCAGAAATGTGTAGAATATATTTTTTTCCTTCTATAGCAAGAACAAAATCATTTGTGGAAAAAAAGAAAGAAAAGTAGTAAAGATCATACCAGATGCTGTTCCTTACACAATATACTCATATCGATGGGGCAGCGAAGCTAAAGGTTACATCTGGGAATGCAGCAGGAGAACTTTTCAGCTGCAAATATTGAAGCGGCTTCCTTTCGAATTACTGCTCTTGTTATTTTTACAGCTGCTTGTGAACTTTCCAGAATTTGCTGCTGAACACAAACTAAGGAAGACTTCAGAAATATTGAAGAACTACTTTTAACTGCATCAAGAATAATAGAAATAAAGCAATAATGTCCACAACAATTTCCAAGATGGACTCGTTGTTTTTACACATTCAAATTGCTGTTGAAACACTCCTTCAGGCACTGTTGCCTCATTCCAAACATTGAAGCATTCTTAAAATCATTCAGTACACTTGAACAAGCCCATGTTCTACAGTAGAAGTGTCCTTATTCTAATAAGGGATCTGAATCAATTCAGAAGGCCATATCCAAGACAACTTGCACTGGACAGTAGCACAGGCGTAGCTATACGATAGCATTACACGAAATTAGACCACAGCCCAGCAATGCCCACATGGACTCAGGTTTCCCTACATATGTGAATGCATTCAGATACTTTTATTATGAAATCCACTCAAAGGATTTCAACAATTCACTTAAAACGCTTGTTGAGATTTTCTGGTTTTCAATAGACTTCGATCTCCCTAGTGATTATAACTGGCCCCAAAACCCACAGTAGCTGTACACACTCCTGTAGCACTGCTAAATCCCACTTACCAACTGCAAGCAATTTATCCCAGTGTGACGTAAAAAGAGTAGGTACCCGGGTGGAAATTTTCCTGTAATAGCAAATACATATTAACAAGATATTCATGCTTCCATATAGATCTACATGTGAACACTTTAGTTTACAGGCATATGATACTCTATTCTAAAGTCATAAATTATATTCTTGTTACTGTGCTCTGCGTCCATCTTTGGAGAGCATTTCTTTTCCAAACTTTTAGCCATTAGGACTGAATTGTACTTCACCGTATCTGCAAAAGTTATTTTCAGGACATGGGAACAACTATTTATTTTTGCAGACACTCTTAAATCATACATTCTTCAAAGTTGAACTGAAAAAGCAATATGCTTCAATTTAATCATGTCAGCTCTACAGAGAAGGACCTGGGTGTTCTGGTGGACAGTAGGTTGGCCATGAGCCAGCAGTATGCTCTTTTGGCCAAGAATGCCAATGGTATCCCAAGGTGCATTAAAAAGAGTGTGGCCAACAGGTCGAGGAGGTGATCCTCCCCCTCTACTCTGCCCTGGTGAGACCACATTTGGAATATTGTGTCCAGTTCTGGGCTCCTCAGTTCAAACAAGACAGGGATTTCCTATAAGGAGTCCACTGGAGGACCACGAAGAAAATTAGGGGCCTGGAGCATCTCCCATATGAGGAAGGGCTCAGGAGCCTAAGGAAAAAAAAGACTAAGGGGGGATCTGGTTAATGTTTATAAATAACTAAAAGGAGATGGGAGGCTAGTGGATGAGGCCAGGCCCTTCTCAGTGGTGCACAGTGATAGGACTGTGATAGGAGCAATGGACTAAAATTTGAACAAAGGAAGTTCCATACAAACACGTGGAAGAACTTCTTTACAATAAGGGTGACAGCACTGGAACAGGTTGCCCAGACAAGTTCCAGAGTCTCCTTCTGTGGAGATATTAAATACTTGTCAGGATGGCTGCCTGTGCAAGTTACTGTAGGGCACCTGCTTCAGCAGAGGGATTGAACTCAATGATGTCCTGAGGTCCCTTCCAATCACTTCAATTCTGTCATTCTGTGATTGTTTGCTAATTAATATAATGTTTCCCCTGAATGTAAATACCATTCTTCCCTACAAGGTTATGCAGTCATTCTCCAATTTAAATATAAAACACTACTAAAGGATAAACTGAATACTTCTACACAAACATAAGATGAGCAGGGATTTGTGGCACAATAAGAAATATAATTTCTGATAAAAACAACAACTTCATTTTTGGTTCAGCGGGGACTAGCAATCTTAGATCTTTGACAATGTGCACAACAGTATCCTCAAACTCTCGCTGAATCTGTTCTGGTCATACATTTTTTTAAATGAACAGATATTGATGCAGAAGGCGATCATGAAACAGATACTGGCTGCAGGAGATCTCACACTGATGAAAAGCAGCAGCAGTTATCCTTTGCAATTCTGGACCTACACAGTCCTATAGTATACCTAGAAGTGTTAAAGATGGTATCTTACTCTTTTCTTAAAGCATCCATTCACTGAATTGGTCATGAACTGACCCTCCGATAGCCCTAGGTGCTTCCCAGAAAAACCTTCTGTCATGGGCACACTACCAACCTAACGCCCTACCTGCACTAGGATCAGGATCAGGGCATTAGATGAGTTGCTTACGTTTCTCATGCCTCACAAGAGAAGAGGAAAAGTGTAGAAATGGTTGGCTCTCAGAGGTAATGAGGGAGGGGTAGGGGGTGCAAAGGTACACCATTCAGGAGTTGTTAACTCTGCCTGACAGTATGCTCTATTCCTACAAAGCAGCCTTCTGAAGGACAAGACAGTCACCTGAAGAGCTAAAAATTTGTATACAACACTGAAGCCACTAGCAAGGCTGAGATATCTTGGTAATATCAGAGGCACAATTACCCACAGAGAGGAAGCAGCCAGAAAAGGATGATAAGTAACAACAATTTGCCTGTATAACAGCAGCAGACAAAGAGCCATATATCTTCAGCAAAGTAGCATCTCACTTCTTCCAGGAAATTGAACTATAATCTCAGCTGACAAAATACTGAACTTTAAAGAATTATTTTAGTTTGAGGAATAATCTTATTGCCAGCATTGCTTCTGTGCTGCATCTCCTAGCTTTCCCATTGCACTGTCTGGCTGTTCAGAAATGCTCAGTTAGACCATATTCAAGAAAGGACAGGGTTGGAAAGGCTCTTGCGGAAAAACCTGTGTGAATTACAGGTCTGCATTCATCACCTCCTGTGGAAGTAACAGAACTAATTTTTGAGCTGCTCATGGCATTTGAACCCCAAGGGTTACACTCTGAACAAGAATATACCCTTGTCACCAAAGTTCACTGAAGTGTAGATACAGAAACTATAAGGCTAATTCCCGTCCCTAAAGGGAATCAAAACACCCTGATGACACCTGGTGAACATTAAAGCCAGCTTTGGTTTCAAAGTCAGGGGCCCTTGGGAAAAACAGAGGTCACATTTGTCAGGTCACTCTTCGCTCTGTAAACACTGCTTTCCTTCTTTCTTTCTTTATGTTTTCATTAGCACTATCAAGCCTGACAAATATTTTTCTGTTATTCTTTCCCACCTCCCCTGACCCATTTCAGTTCTCCCACCATCTGTACCAGGCCCTTCAAGGCTTATTGTGTGAAAACCTGATTAGGAAAGCAAGCTCATTTGTCTGATAAAATAGCAAAATGGAGCAAAGCCAAGTGTGACCATCACGTGGTTACTCTCCTGTGCTTCAGTCTGCAGATCAGTATCAGTTCAGTGTTAACCAAATGCATAAAAAGCAGCACCTTAATACCTTAAAGCAGGACCACCACCACCTCAGCGTCTTAAGAGTGAGAAATGAGTAGGGACCAACTTCTTTAGGAAAGGTAAAAAAAACTAATGTCAAAGCAGCTGGTCTAAGAGTTTGTTTTCAAGAGAAAATATGAGCAGCTTCTTAGAAGAAAAACAAACAGGTAGAGCAGGGCAAGATGGCATTTCTCTCTACAGGAAGAATTTCTTAACTGTTCAGTTGGTGGTGAGTTCACACCCTGAAGCATGAAGATTCACTTCCCTTTTGTGGAATGTGCACCAGCAAAAAGTTATGTAATGTAGCTGAAGATGGCCTCATTATCTACGTGATCTAATATTTATGGCAATATTATTCATATACTTGCTAAGTCATTACCTGTAATTACAAGAAAATAAAAAACATCACAATTCTTCCCATCTTCACTTCCCTCACACACAGGCTTTTGCATCCATAAATACTTTGTTAGGTTAATTTTAAAACAAAATTGATACTCTTCTCTGCTACATAGAGTTACTATTTAAGCTTCTCTGTACTACAATAAATTAAATAACAAGAAAAAATTTTGGTGTTTCCAAGCTGGAAATATAGGAGTCAGAATTTCTCTATCACACCTAAGAACCATGTGCAGTAGAACTGATGCCAACTCCTTTCCTCAGTCCAGGCATCTGGACTAGGCCCTTACCCTGTAATTTCCATGTCAGTGAATACACTGATTCAAGAAGGCTGCTACTTTTTAAATGTTGAATATGTCCTTCTTTAATACCACTCTTTCTTAAACAAACAAACAAACAAACAAAAACAAACAAAAAAAACCAACACAACACCATAATGCTTTCTATAGGTTAAGTGTAAAAATAAAATGAGTAACTCAGTTCTGTAGGTTTCTTCATGCACTTGTTCCTTTTTCATAACCAATGTTTGGTTTGCAACTGGAAGGATGATACAGATACATTCTGCCCCCAAAGCACAAGCAGACTGGATGGTACTCTGAACTCCATTTCTGAAGATATTTAACTTCCAAAACCCCAAAATGGTGGCGATATCACTCTGCCAACTGTTGAAGAGCATGCTCAAGACTGGAGCACTCTTCGATTTCCATCTCTGCCCACCTGCCTAAGACCCAAGCATAATTTGTTCTGATAACCTCTATTCATTTAGCCAAAGACAGACAACATTCCGTTTGAAAAAGATGACACTGAATTCTTCTTTCATATGTACTGATACAACCCAGAGCCATGCTACTTACCTTCCAAGAGCAAATTAATTTAGTGATCCCCCTATTAGCTTACCTGGGCACAGAGGAACAGATTTTGCCTAATACTCTGTAGTACACTAAAAGTATATAGGACTTGGAAAAAGCCAATAACTCCATCTTGGGGCTGTTTTGTCCAAAAGGGAACGAAGGACTACAAAGACGGTGAGGGGACTAGAGGCCAAGATGCCCCTAGAGGAGCAGCAATGGTCCCTTGGTTTCTTCAGTGCAAGGAAGAAGAGATTGAAGGGAGGCTTCATGGCAGCCTACAGCTTCCCGATGAGGACAGCAGAGAGATAGTGCTGATCTCTCTTCTGTGATTACAGTGACAGAACCATCACGGAGCTACATCAGGGGGCAGTCAGGTTGGGGTTTAGGAAAAGATTCTTTAGCAGGGGGTAGCTGGGCACTTGAACAAGCTCCCCAGGGCAGTGATCACTAAGCCTGCCAGAGTTCAAGAAGCATGTGGACAACACTCTCAGACATAAGTTAGATCTGTTGCAGGCAGACAAGTTGGCAGGCACTAGTGGCCGCCTGTGGCAATGTGACAGACATCTGTTGTCACCCTGAGCTCATGCACCTGCTCCAACGGTGTGCAGAGATGAGGGTTTTCCCTGATTGATGTGTGTAACTGCTTCATGAGGCTGTGTGGGTGAAGGATGTGGGCTGGCCCCAGCAGCGTACCAACCTAAACTTCCACATTACATTGCACAAGGGGAAGACAGGTTGAGACTCATACCTGCCCACCCACACAGATAAACCAGCAGATATAAAAAGACATGGCCTTAAAAACCAGAACATAAGAAAAAGAGAAGGAAATGTCTTCCCCTTGTTTCTTTTCTTCACTCACTCACCACGGCTTCAAATAAGTCATGCACAAAAATACGTAGGTCGCTCCAAAAGTAATGCCACCTATTTACTTGGAAACTATGAAAAACTACAACAGATAGAAAGAGTAAATAACACTATTTGAGCAAATCCTTGACTAAAAAACACTATTTTTCAACACAGTCACCACCATTAGCTATGTATTTTCACCAGCAATGAATAAGATCTTGCATGCCGCAATCATAAAAATCTGCATTAGTGGAGGTGATCCACTGTCACTGTCACCAGTGCTGAAATGTACCACCCACAGTCTCACTGTGCTCACATCCATTATTTGGTCTCCATCAATGTTCAACAAGTGTCAAATGAATGTCAGTGGGTGCCATTTTTTCCTGCACAGAGAAAATCAGTAACATCCCTTTGCTTCACCCACTCTTTCGTGTCAGACATCACTTTGTCAAACTGTCCCTCTGCTGCCACAGCACAAAATGTAACAGGATACTGATAGACAGGTTCTACTTCTATTGCCATACCACCAACATCCATCTCTGACATCACAGGCCAGCATGATAAAATAGGAGGCATTACTTTTGGAGCAGCCCTCATACTGCCAGCAAAAAAAAAAAAGAGGGCTAGCAGAGCTTCACTATCTCAAATCAAGTTACACAGAGAACTTGCCTTGTCCGTTGCCTTTGCCATGTCAACATTTGATATGGTGTTCCTGCTAACACTCTATTTAAGTTAAAAAACAAACAAACAAACAAACAAACCACCAGACAGTACCTCTGTCTGCAGTTTGTCTTAAGACAGTATCTGGAAAGTTTAGAAAAACCAACTGCACAAGTCTATAAAAACAACCACTTCTACTACATATGCTCACTTATCTCCTGAGAGCAAATTCACTTCTCAAAAATCTGATATTCTATATGCTTTAATTAAGGGAAAAGGAAATAGCTTTCACAGTCTTGTGCAAGGGCCAATGAACATAAGTCAAACACTCACCTAAAACCATGAAAACACTTTGAAAAGAAGCAAAACAAACATTCTGTTAATTTCCCAGAAGTATATCCAGTAATCCTCCTGATATGAAGGGCAGTAGAGTAGGAAAGTGGAAAAGGAGAATTTAGGGATGTGGTAGGGAGAGTTGCCTTTGTTTCTCAGCCTTGAACTATTTTAGGCAGTTGTGACAGAGGGATTTACTTCAAGCTGCTTTAGCAGTGCTACACATGTGACACAGAATGGATAGTGCTGCATCTCAAAAAGCTATTTTTTGGGAAGCATTACGGTTCTTCCATCACTATTATTTCTGTAGCATTCTGAATACTTAGGTGATGTTATCAAGAGTCAAGGTGATACACACACAACCCAGTTAGTCTTCATCTACTTCCGGAAATCTCAGGAAGTTCCTGTAAACATTTAGAAAACTCCAAGATTCTTCTCATTTCTCTGTCCTTGGTGCAACATGTCATTCTTTCTGCTTCCAACCAGCATAGTGATGGTGATTATTCACCATTTTTGCACAAAAGAAATTGTGAGGCAAAAATAATGTTTACATGCATATTTCCCAGTTCTACTTAGCATCATAGTTACCTGCCTGAGTAACTTTGAGATCAGCAGCAATACTAAGAGAAAGCAGGTAAAACCAGCAACCAGCTCTGAGATTAGAGACTGCACCCAACGGCTGTTCACTAAGCAAGCAAGCTATCAGATTTTTTTCCAAATCTATACATAGCCAAACGTATACTTACTTTTTAAATAAAAATGTATCTTATTTTAGCCAGGAAAACTGAAAAGGGTACACTTTACAAATAAGACATTACTAATCTAGAGATAGACTTGAGCACTGCCGTTCCTAGTACAAATACACCTGAAACTGATGCAAAGGGATCACCATACACTCTTATGTACCTCCTGTACAACTGTCAGCTACAACTATGGTAATCAAGATCATATAGAATCATAGAATGGCCTGGGTTGAAAAGGACCACAATGACCATCTAGTTTCAACCGCCCTGCTATGTGCAGGGTTGCCAACCACCAGACCAGGCTGCCCAGAGCCACATCCAGCCTGGCCTCGAATGCCTCCAGGGGTGGGGCATCCACAATTCCTTGGGCAACCTCTTCCGGTGCGTCAACACCCTCTGTGTGAAAAACTTCCTCCTAATATCTAACCTAAACCTCCCCTGTCTCAGTTTAAAACCATTCCTCCTTGTCCTATCACTACACACCCTCGTAAATAGCTGTTCCCTCTCCCCTTTATACACTCCCTTCAAGTACTAGAAGGCCACAATGAGGTCTCCCCAGAGCCTTCTCTTCTACAAGCTAAACAAGCCCAGCTCCTTCAACCTTTCTTCCTAAGTAAGAAATATAGCTCTAATCTGCTTTCTTCTACCATCTTCAGTTAAAGCATGCATAGATATTTAGATCCATGTGGATGCTATACTAAATCTGGCCTACTCTGTCTTGTTTTGTAGAAAACGAGAGACCTGCCAAAACAGAAAGTAAACTTTGATTTCCTCTTCAAATGATGTAGTTTATCTGTTGACCATTTACTGAGAAAGTATTAAATACATCGATCTGAAGGAACTTTACTGCTACAGTATATGTTGCATATCAGGATAAAGCAAAGAACTCTAAATCTTTACAGTCTGCCTCTGAGCAAGAAACACAGAGAAATATGTATGCATCCTACACTGTATGTATCATACACTGTACACAGAAAAACAGTAATGTTTTTCTGATGTAAAATATAGAGTGAGTATAAATGAATAACCATATTATTATCAGCAATGATAAAACTCAATCTTTAGTTATTACATTTTAAACCAATAACTTCAAGCACTTATTACTCTTGTTTCGCAAATCTAAGAAATTTGCTGTGCAGTTACAAGGCCATTGACAGACCCTGAGACACAGCCAGGGCTCTGGAATCCCATCAGATAATGAACCATAAAATTAGATACTCCTCTTGCTTTTTCTACTTTTAACTTCCACCTATGCCTCCATGTATTCTGAACTGCCACATTCAGCTTTTAGCACAGCACTGCTTCCCACTCTGGTTTTCCTTGAACACAGCCAGTTTTTCTTTGGGACTGCTTCCTGTCAGACTGAGCAAGAACATGTGTAAAAACACTCACAGTCCTAATTTATGCCTCAAAATCTCCCTTTGCCCAGCCCAATACCATTAGAGTAGTTATCTGTAAAATGATGAAAATTTAAATAAAAAAAAAAAAAAAAAAAAAAAAGGAGATACTCGCTTGTCTTTGCCTGGTTGGATGAAAATGTTGCCTGCTGTTGCAGTTTCTGCCCTTGTCAGAGTGCACTGCTCTGGTCACACCTTCAAAAGTAGCATTTGATAAAACATTTCTGTTTGCTGCGTATCCATTCTCCCTCATAGGAAGCAGCACCTTATCCTCCCACTTTCACGCAATTTATAAGACACAGCCTTAGCACCTACTACATGCAGCAGAATCCAAAACACACAAAGCAACAAAATTCAAAAGAAAAAATAGGAAGAATAGGCAATGATGATCAAGGGGATGTAGTAGCCACTCCTCACCAGCACACCTGCCCATACACAATCTCTTCTTAAAACATGTACTTTCTTTCATTTGGAAAAACATCACTGTGATGGCAAGGAGCAGCGTGGTATTTTACTTTGTGGTGGCAGAACAACAAATATTATGTAGCTTTGTTTCACTAAGCAGAATACAAACTGAATGGATGAGTTATCTTAAACCAAGGACACCGTCAGATTCCAGCTTATCTTCCTGTCCACATCTTCACACAAAAGAAACCTCATCTCTTAAGTAAACAAACACATAAGGAAGCAGCTACATTAATAAAGTGGAAACTCCATGAGGTAGACAAATTATGATGTCATCACTTGTTTTTTGGGGTATTCGTGTTTGTTTTTTAAACATTTTCTTTCTAACCAGACCAAGCTTCATTTACCTGAAAAATTTAAACAGAGTATCACAGAGGAAAACAGCTTGGTGAAGACTACACTACTCATTTTTAATATGACAATGCAATTTAATTTGATTCAAAGCAAACACAGCAACTTGGCAAGAGTAGATGCACCAGTATTAAATGGGCCTTTATTCAAAACCAGCAAATGTAGATGCACTTTGAAGAAGAAAAGAATCTCTCCAGTCTTCGGCTAAGTGCAATGTATGAAGGGTTAAAGTTACAGCCATAAAGTAACACTTTTTTTGCAAAGGCAAAACCTTGTAAATAACCCTCAGGCAAATCATCAACTTCCATATTGCTCAGTTTTCTGTCCTTGAATCATTTCTGGCAAAAAACAACCCCTGTGAGGCCCCACGGTGCAGAAACACCTAAGTGCAGGTGTGTCTATGGATATTTATCTATTTTCTTTCAACGTTTCCACCCTGTAGCTGCTCCCCTTCACTCATTACTCTGCTCATTCTTCTACTCTGCAGCAGGAGAGAGGAGAACACTCACACATTTGTGTTTATGCTTAGTAGCTATGCTTTGACTCAACAAATTTCAGGAAAGTTAGTGCTGAGAAGAAATGCACAACATCCCAGCCATGCTACTCTGTAAGGAAATGAGCTGTGCTCTTTAGGGAAAGAGAAACTGCTCTGGAAGTCTAGACTGAACCCTTCCTTTTCCATCCCTCCTCCTGCTTCCCCTTAAATGCATTAAAGACAAAACAAAAGGAGGGTGGAGAATGAAAAGGAACCACTGGGCAGAATTTCCATCCCTGTGTTTAATAAAAGCACAACTGGACATGGATTTAAATAGTGCCAAAGCATCAGCTGGAGGAAAGGGAGGAGACAGATAGAGAAATGACGAGGATGTTGGCAGCATGTGGCTCAACGAAAGGGGAATCAGAAATGAGGTGAAAGGCAGTATATCGCAGGCAGCCGGTCTGACCATCCTATCAGGTTGGATTTGTCTTAAAACAAGACAGATAAGGCAAGCTCTGGATCTACTTGTCTACAACTGTGTCAGCCAAATCCTAAACTATTTAGTAAAGTTATTCTGTTTGAGAGGGAATGTTAGAGATTACCTCCTAAGAGCAGCTGTGAGATAGGATCAGAACAGCAGGAAAATTGGAAACAATCAATCAAATAAAGTCAAGCCAATTTTAAAAGACCACAGAGACTCTATGAACTAAGACAGAGAAAAGATGGGTCACAGACATTAACCGGGATGAACAGAAAACCAGAAAAAAACAATGGCACAAATAAAATGAACTTTTAAAATAATAACAATAATAATCAAGAAATCCCCAGGTAATTTGGCATCCCTTGATTCATCTGGGGACCAGTAAGTAAAAAGATTTTACCAATTCAACAAGTGAAAGAACCAAGTGAATGGGAAGAGAAGCTGCTGTGTATTAAGGAAGAATGGCAAAAGGAAAGGAAAAACAAAAAACAGATTGTAGATTTAAAGATGTCAAAGATTATGTCAGAGAAATCTATAAATCACACTGTCAGGAGGACCACCAAGGAAAGCAGTCCTAAGAGGGAAAAAGCAAGAAAAAATATGTGCATGTGTGCATTTGAAGTTAAGAGCAGTATGGAGAGGCACCAAGTCTCACTAACTTCCTTCATTTCTTGCATAAGTAAAAGGATATATTTTGCTTGAGTCCATTTGTCTATTTTTAAGGAGAAATGGCAAGGGAAGGAAAATGAAACAAACCCACCATGAACTAACTCTATGTGGCCACCTTAGGAATTTTGCCTGTTCCGAGCATGCTCAATTCCTGCTGTGTCAGCGCAGCCTGCGTGACAATTTTTCTTCCCTTTACAGAAAAACCAAACCTGAGTTACATCAGGAGAGCAGAAGGGCAGCAAGATTAGAACTTTCTGTTACTCGGGGGCAGAGCTCAGCCAGCGCCCTTGCTCTGTCTTCAAACACAGATGCAAGCTAATACAAACAGCAGCTCTCAGTGCCCTCTGTCACACTCCCTAATAAAAAATAACAAAGGAACACTTTGAACCGCCCTTCAGCCCCTGCTTCCAGCTGCTGGCACATGTCTCCATATGGAGCAGAGGAGAGGAAAGGGAAGGAGTGACAGGGAGGAGTGCTGCAGTCTGCTAAAGTCACACTGCTTGCATCCTGAGGTTATACTGGACTACAGCGTGTGCCAGAGCTCAGTGTTAGGGTTTGGCTTGTTTTTTGACCAAGAGCAGGAAAGAAGTTTTATCCCTCAAGGAAAATTCTCAAGATTGGGTATGAATGTTAAGATTGTGTGCCTGAATCATCCTGTTAATTCCCTGAATCCCACATCATGTGAGGTTCAGATAATGTTTTCAGCTAGGAAACTTTTTTATTATTTATCTTAAAGGAAAATAAAAAGGCGGTTTAGAGCTTCTCCCTCTCTAAATCACAGCTGGACCTAGTTTTGTTTTTAAACAAAGTTACCAAATTGCCCTTAAGCTGGTCAGTTCCAGTAATCAGCATCAGGGTAATAACAGGCACTCCACTGGCTTCCCCTCTGCCAGACCAAAAATAACCACTCAGCTAAATTCCTCCCCAAAATGTTTATTTCAGCTAAAGTGCAATTGGGTCACAGTCACATCTTTTTAAAGCTGGAAAATGTACACCTCTACACATAACATATTTCAAAACACCCAAAAGCATCTCCACCCTTTCTTCTTAGAAGCAGCAGCAAAATAATGAATTTTATCAGATGCTGCCTGTCACTTATAGTACACTTGTGACATACTACAGGAAAAATACTGATTTCTTAAAGAATCAGGGAAGCTTCTGTCGATTATAAAGATTAATAAATCTTTAAAGTTCCTTTCATGTACAGTAAAGTTCCTTTGCTCTACATTTTAGCCAGATAGTAAGTTTCATCCTACTGAAATCACTAGAAAATTCCAGCTTTTTTTAATTCAGAAAGTGGAAATGCTATCTTATAGCCACAAGATTATCCAGTGTACTTACAGAGCAGAGAGTTTGAAGTACAGGGGCAGCATGAAGTCTGTTCTGCCCCATCCTTTCAAGGGACCCACCACCAGAACACTGAGGATGTTGCCCGAGACTGTACAGCAATATTTGATTTGGCAGCTGGCAAAGAGTGATCCATCTGCATCATGGAATGATGTAAAGATACTACCTAGAAGAAATTTGAACAGTAATCACTTAGAACCACTAGAAATCATATACTTCATACCACTACAGCTACACATGTCCCACATCAGTCCTTCCAGGCCTGGAGAAAAGGAGAATGATGCTTAACACCTCAGTAGCATCCCAGTCAGTATAAAATATTTTTCTCAGAGACTGGAAAGGACACCAATGACAAGGTTAGATGCTGAAGGATAACACAGAGTTCATACATAAATGTCGTAACTTATGAAATAATTTATCTGAGTGCATTCACTGGAACGAGAACGTTAACTAAAAGGAGCAGATGAAAACAATTTTTCTGCCTGTGGCCACTCAGTGAGATAGTGGAAGGAAATGACTATGAGTCAGCTCAACATAGGATGGAGAAAAATCTGAAGGAGTAGCAGATACAGAGCCCAAGAGATAAAGGCCAGCGTAAGCTACTGATGAATGCTGGTGAAGTCATATCAAAGGGAACATAACTTTTATCCCCTTAACACGGAAACATATTTCTTGACGTATGACGTTTAACATTAGCTTTTAATAAGTAGTCGAATGCTGAATATTTTCATTTGTGACCGTTCCTATTCTGAAAGTAGAGAACATGCAAGAATACAAACCAGTCAACCTCAGATATTTCTGTATCTATATAACGGCATTTGCACAGTCACCTATGTACATGTTCACACATAGTATAAACCATTTAATTAAATTTGCACACAAACCCTGTAGGGTTTGTTTCAGACCTGAGAAAGGTCTTGCACTTCCAAAAGATATTTTTTATTGCATTAGTTCATCTAACAAAAGACTTTTTCTCTTCGATCCTTACAGTGTTACACACGCTATTTACACACTAGTGCTGTCTACATACATACAACACACACATAAATTATTCCCCCCTCCTCTCCTCATTCTCATTTTTTCTCTAACCTACAGCAATGGACTGAAAATAGTTACACACTACCAACTAATGCAAGCAATGTACTGACACAAAAAAAAGAGTAAAATATTCACAGTAACCTTTCTAATAATACACATAGCTTCCTAAACTGCACTATACATATATATAGTGCATTTGTGTCTACACATGTATACACATATATATAGCCAAAAACATAAATGGTACTATTTATGTTTTGTACATAAGTAGATGATAAAACATTCACACTGCAAGTTTTTACAGCCCCATAATTTACTCTCCGGTGTCTTAAAACAGCAATAAAGCATTTCAGAGATAGCCATAAAACCACGATCCAAGTTCAATCTTTTCAAAAGCTCTGTTGCAACTCTAAGGTTCTGAAGAGGATTATTTATAGCTAATCAGTGGCAAAGTTAACATGTGGTCCAAACTTTTCCAAAGTTTACATGTTTTCTGACACAGCCTCCCAGCTCATGTCTGGGGCTGGATTCAGATCATTTTCATCAAAAGGGGCTTGCATCACTGAACACAAAATGCTTCATCTGAAACATATGGAATTTGGGGACAACCGAAAGGAAGGTAGGGTTCTCACTGCACTTGATGTGGATTTCTGGTAGGATGTGGATTTGGGGGATCAATCTTAAACAGAGTTTGTCACAGCACTCTAGAATTCATTGGTTCCAAAACATGCACCTCTTGTCTTACCAGCACTGCACCAAGCAAAAGTAGTGTATCTGAAATGTGGTAAGGTGTGAGGCTTCAAGTCTTAGGGAAGCTGGGAGTGAGAATTGGGAACAGCCCCTGTATCTGCAACTCCTGCTTTGCCTTACCACAAAAGGCATTTAAGAATTATTTGGGTCTCAAGTCTACAATCCCTGCAGTCAGCAGGACCTTTGCGCTTTATTCAGTGGGAGTATAAGAAATTCAGAACTTGCAAAAGACAAAATAATGAATGGAGATTTAGTATACTGTTACAGGGAAGGTTAAGTTTAGACCTCTTAGTGAGTAAAGCCACTCTCACAATTAACAAAGTGGTTATGTGCACAAATCAATCACAGCCAATCAGAGAATCGTTTTGATTCTGCTTTGAACACTCTGGACTGGAGTAAAGATGTCTTCCTAATAAATATTGTAATACTTTATCAGCAGAGTTTTACAGTAAGTATGTAAGTGGGTGTTACACATTAGAAAGTAAGTATATGGAAAGTGGCATGCATTCTTACATACAGTTCCGTGGTGAAAATCTGGGATTTTGGTTCTCCTAAAACTGATTTCTTTTCTTCACCACAGGCAGCTGGCCATAAAATACCACCTTAAGCGGTGAGAAATATTACAGTCAGAAGCTGTCTAATGACTCAGTTACTCATTATTGCTGCTTTCTCCATCTACAAGGAATTAATTCATGTTACCAACTTATTTATTTATTTATTTTTATGTGATTTCCGTAAAACCAGGTGTCGCCATTTTATTTATTGATTTAAGGCTACTGAAATGTAAACAGTCTCAGTAAACACAAGCCTTAGTAGTGGCTGGAAAATGGACATTAGGAGGCTTTTCAGCATGTTCCACAGTAACGTGTTTTGAGGTTTTTTTTCAGCTGTAGGTTATCCTCAGCTTGGAAAACAGCAAAGATAGTATTTCAGGAAATTCAAGATTTCTGGAAACCTCTAAGAAATGTAACATATCAGCTGCTGATTCAGGACCACACTTATCTGTCTATCTTTAAGCACAAGACCTCACATCTCTTTAACAGAAAACTTCAATCAAGTAACTAACTTTGAACATGTACCAAAGTCCTCTGCCAAATGGGGAAGGATCTGGACTGCTGTAGGGAGCCACTGTGAAGTGGCTTTGAGGACCTTACGCCTGCAGTGAGGCTCAGTTGATAACCACAGTGCGATCGTTAGTGAAGGTATTCTAATACCATGAACACTTGCACAATAAAAGCAGATTAAATGACATGAGACATCACGATTGTTTTCTTACTGCTGTTTCATCTTTTGGAGATGCAAGGAATTGAATGAACTGCTCACCTCACACTTTCTGCATGAGCCAATCAAGGATTTGCGCTTTGGGTACTAGCTGAGAAAAGAAAGATTTTAACAAGTGAAAACCCAGGGCAAGTAAGTAAGTAACTGATTGAAGCCACAACTTTAGCAGGAAAGGAACAATATAATTAGAAAACAAATTTCCAAGTCAGCCTCCATAGTATTTTCCGTAACATAGCTTTGAAAATCTGTGAGATTGCATTGAGCCATCTTGTAGGCTGGGGCATCAATGCATTTCAAAGAAGTTAAACCCACTGCAGCAACTATGAATTGGTCTAAAGTGTTCAATTGCCCATTCTGTGTATGTAAATATTGTTGTGCAGTGTTACAGATATTATACTGAAAAACTCAACTGTCTGCCTAAGAAAAGAGTGCCTCATGGTTTCAGTGAAGAATTGGGTATTGTTCATTAAGGGAACATTTAATATTTCTGGGTCACGATTGAGTGAAATTCTTCTCATAAACTACTGCATCACAGGGCATTAAATTAAAAGAATTCCCAAATAATGCAGATCATTTAGGCTACTTCAGCTTAAAATCAAACTTCCCACACACTCCTTCCCAAATGAAAGGCCAAATCACAAGATTTTAGGCTATCATCTGCATGATTTTAATCATAGCAAAATAAAAAACACAGGTCCTTACTTTCATCTGGAACTTCCATATACTTTTGTCACACAACTGAGACAAAAAAAAAAGCTGGTTACTGCTTCCTCTGCTAAGTTAACATCTCTGCTTACTTTGGATGGGTGATTGGTCTATCGTCTCTGGTTACAAATTCTTACACAAGTCACATAAAATGCAGAATGTACTTTAAAGAAGTTTGATCATTCACTGTGTAAAACTTCTTTTTCCAACTGTTTTGAAAACTATAGGTCACATTTCAGACCCATTACTACTAATAATTTTTAACATACCCTTGCTGCACTAGGTTACAAGGTTAGCTTCAACCCTTTTAACTATGGATCGACTGGACTTCAGAACAAAATACACCATTTTAATATGCTTTGTGTAATTCTGTGAAATCGTGAATAAGGCTACTGTTGTTTAGAATAATTCATTTTATGTTTGAAAGTACCTGCAGAAATTCACCACACTGTCAGAAATGTACCACATTTGACATGGTTTTCTTTTGTCCTTTTTGAGGATAGAGTTATTTTTTGGTACATTGGAAGAATCTCTTAAGTAACACAAAGGACACGATGCCAAATGTTCTCTTTGTATAGCTTTTTTTGATGATTTTTTCAGTAACATTTTACTCTAGAGAAGAATGGTATAACTTTCTGCTTCTTCAACTGTTCCCAGTGTCCTGTAAATGACACGTGAAGAATGTAATGAGTTTTAGCTCTTCTGTCACCACAGTATTTGGAATTCCTACTCACATATCCAAACAAATTTTGGGAGACTGAATTTAAACCAAGCCTGAGTACTTGTAACTTTCTTAATCAACACCTGACTTCCCAGATTTTAAGTTTACAAAAGTCACTGGAACACTAACAATTCTTCTGTCCTAAACCACAGATACTCCTTTCCCATTTAACTTGTTTTCCTGTAAACATACTTTTGCAGAACGCAACTGCACCCTACACATCTAATCAGCATTACCACATTACTTTAAACCTGCTCTTACGCAAAACTAGTGCCCAAACTATTCCTATTTGTAATGACTACAAGTATTTATCCATAGGAACATCTTTGCCTTTTTAAGTTACAACTGGGAAGCCTGCTTTCTTCACACATTTCTTTCTACTACATAATAAATAACTTATCTCTATACACCTAACCTTCAAAGATATCAACGGACACCAATGAGGCATGATGGATGTAGCTCATTCTGACATGACACTGTTTACATTCTGTCCCTACTTTAACACAATCCTAAGAACAAACATATTTCCCTTCTTCCTCTGCCCAGAAGAATCTATATCTGGAGTAGCATGTCTGATTCCAGCACATTTAAAAGCATACACTCTTTTTTCAGCTTTTTTTGTTTGTGGCTGTCTTTGTTGTTCATTTCTTTGCTTTTAAATACTGCTGAGAAGCTCATATCAGCTCAGTGCTTCCCCTTTACATCTCTACTCACCTAATTTCTTACAAGTTGTTTTTCCCCCTCACTGGGATTCCGGTGAGTTTTGTGCACAAGGCTGCAGACATATAGATTATGTGGGGGTGGTGAAGGGAATGTCACAAAAGAGATGACTAAAAATATCAGTATTCCAAGCAAGTCTCCTTTCCTTTCCTTCTGTGGTGGACCCTCTAAAACAAGTGCCCTCTTTCTACCTCACCCAGGCTGTTCTTGTGCTGCTCTTTCTCTTGACATTACTGCAAGCCTCATGACTTGAAGAAGTAGTTCCCAAAGAGAAATTCTCAAATGAGAATGTCATGACCAGTTCACCACAAATACTGCCATTATTCATAGTTATGTTGAATTCTTCCTGCCCACTGTAGATTACATCATTATGCAAAGGCATGACTTAAAACTATGGGAACAGACTGGCAAAAGGCCTCTTTAAGAAGCATGCTAAATTTCACCAATTCATTTCACAAATAAAGTATATGCATAAAGGTAATATTTTCGCATTCCAAGTATTTTCATGCTAGAAAGAGACATGCGCACATTTCCCTGAGTCACATTTTCAAAACAGAGGGGACTAGATCTTATAACGACAACACAAACAGAGATTCAGTTCTCTTTTTCCATAGCTTCATTCACCACTGTGGTCACTGCTCTTGGCAGTGACATTTTAGAAGTTGAAAGAGAAGAACAGAAAATATAACAGGGTTGACTTTCAGAAATTTTTTTTCTTTTGAGCTTGAATGTCATCTTCATTCTTAGTGTATCTAAATCTTTATCAGCCCATTTCTCTTTTTGCTAGGATGCATGCAGGGATATAAGCTTATAAAGGAATAAAATAAATAAGCTTATGAAGGAATAATAATAATAAAAAAAAACGCACACTAACAAAATATACTGGAAAGATCTCCTTTCAATTAGAGACAACAGCAATCCATGTTCAGTGCATCACCACATGAAGACACAGTCAGTGGTGACACATGTACGTGACAGTGAGCCACGTGTGGCTAGGAGCTGGATACAAGGGCACAGCAGTGCGGTGACCTCATGGCAGTGATTTCATTCTGCAGCCCAGATCAGGAGCTGGAGGGATAATTGTGGTTGGCTTTGGCACACAGACTGCATCAGGAACTGTACGAGGCTGTCATTACACTGAGACTGCCATCTGAAGGAGCTGGGGTCAAACAGAGCAGGTAAACGGGTGCAACAAGGTAGGAAGAGGCCATGCTTAAAATACTTGACACCACAGCATGCTGCCCGTAAGGACATGTTGCTTGGAAGGCAGAATGAGGAGAAATGAATGTATACCAAAAATCTTCCAAGTACGTCCATCTTTCCAGCCAGCTAGTCTGGTTTAATTCAGCAACATCAGGAAGGCTGCTGGGAGCTACAGAGAGGAAAACACACCTTTGAGGCTGTGTTGATAATATCCTTGGTTATGTCCCACCCAGATTTGCCATCCTCTAGCCATGCTTACCTTCTGCTAGTTATACTCAGCAATGTCCTCATCAAAGAAGAAGGTCTTCTTTTACAGTGCCTGGAACTGTTATTTTGCCTCCTTCATCTGAAGGTTGTATTGAGAGCCAGGGACTGTGCTGCACCTCTGTATATGAGGAGAACACTGGAGTGAGGGGAAAAGTGAGGAGGAGAGGGTCAGAGCAACATGGATACGTGAACACAAACAATTGAGCCTACCATGAAGGTGTCCTGCCTAGAAAGCATGCCTGGAAATTAATATTTTTGGAGAGCAAAAGGCCACAGTGTTATGAGGTTGTGTAGGACCACCCACAGGACTAATATATTAGGGACTTAGGGAGAGATGAAAGAACTTGTTTATGCCAAAGGAAAGTAAAAATGTGTTTTGGAAAAAAAAAAGAGAAAACCAAATCAAACAAACAAACAAAACAAAAACAACTACCATCTTCTCTCTCCTCCCATTCCATTTCCTTCTGCTGCAAAGAAAAAACCTCACCCATGGTAATCCTGCCATGTAAGATCCCTAGGAAGAGTGGAAGGACAAGAACAGGGGAATTCCATTTACATCAAATTTTGGATCTTGTTTTGCTTGATTTCTCTTTAGCTTCCTTACTTTTTCCCTAAGACTTTAATTATTATTATTAAATTTCTTTAGACGTTGCAGGAAAAGCTACAGAAACCACATCCAGGTTTAACTCCATCCCTCTTCTCATTGCCTCCATCTTCAAAGCGCTTTCAAAATGCAGGAAGGCAGCATAGGGCAGATGCCAGTGCCCGACCTCTGTCTGTCCACGCCCTCTGTCTGCCCGCAGGCAGGCACAGTGTGATTTGTTGCCTGCTGGTTTCCATGGCAATGCAGCCACACTGTGAAGGCGAGCCTCACACAGGTTGTTTTTTTTTTTTTTTTTTTTTTTTTTTCACAGAGGTGAACAAAACAATGGAGCTAAGCTCAAGACATGCGCTAAGCTCGAGGCACACAGGGAGTTACCACCTCCAGATAACGACAGAGCATTTCCCTTGATGATTTCCCATAACCACCCATTTTTCCCCCCCCTCTAGTAATGTCTATTCTAAGCAAGCACTGAAGAGCATCATTTCAAAAGCTCATACATATGTGTGTATATAGAGTATGGCTGTGCACACATTCAGGCAAGAGAGACCACACAGCCTATACATGGTCAAACTGCATTTCTAGTGACCCCTCTTTACCCTCTTATGTCTGAGAGAGTTTCTTAAGGGCTTTCCTCAGAACCACAAAGCCGGAGATTTAATTCCTGACCTATTTCCAAAGCTCAATGAAAGCCAGCACAGATGTACACTCACCACAGAAACATCCTGTGATTTTGTAAAGCAATTTAAAAAAAAAAAAAAAAAAAAAAAAA
>PPHD01003114.1:0-32794 GCA_002909625.1 Bambusicola thoracicus
GGACTGGATGATCTTTTAGGTCTTTTCCAACCTTGATAATTCTGTGATTCTGTGATTCTGTAAACTGAGACAGAGGAGGTTTAGGTTAGATATTAGGAGTAAGTTTTTCACCCAGAGGGTGGTGAAGCACTGGAACAGGTTGCCCAGGGAGGTTGTGGATGCCCCATACTTGGAGGCATTCAAGGCCAGGCTGGATGTGGCTCTGGGCAGTCTGGTCTAGTGGTTGGTGACCCTGCACATAGCAGGGGGGTTGAAACTAGATGATCACTGTAGCCTGTTCCCAGAACAAGCTCCATTGGGTTTGCAGAACAGAGGGTTCATGCAGGGACAAGTACTTCACTGTTGCAGGTACCAGCTGCATGATCTGCACCCACAGCACTTAGATAGTGATGGTAAGGCTGTTGCTTTTAAACCAAAATTTTGGATGCCTTAGCCCATATGCTGCACTGCTGTTAATATCTCTGTGAAGGTGGAAAGGAGGAAGAACTTTCTCCTTGGCTCTGAACTACAGCAGGGCTTTCCTGAAGGCAAGGCAGTTTGGAAATAATTGGAAAAGTGAATTCTGACCTTCTTTCCTCTTCCTTCTCATGGGTACAAAGTCATTTCTGGTGTGGGTCCACCACTCAGAGCTGGCATGCAGTTCAGCACACATACACACAAGGCAGGATGCCTTCAAGTTGTTGGCTTGATCCCCAGAATGGGGACGTCCATGCAGTGCACATGCTGAAACTCTCCTGGCCTCTTCTCTGCTGGGAACCGTGGAGGGCCTTCTGCAACGAAGCCCAAATACACTGGAGGAGAGCAGTGTCCATGCAATTCCTCTACAAGCCATTCCCTCAAGCACCTTTTCAGCATTTGGAGAGAGCTAGGATCACCGGCCAGCCTTTCAGAACCTTTGATTGTGGAGGGCGCCTGGCAGGATCTATCTTCTAATGTAGGCCATGGCTAAGGCTCACAAGACTAGGTTTGCTGACATTTCCAGCTAGCCTGTACTTCTGGCAAGCAGTTTGCAGGGCCCAGCTGAAAACACCCTTCCCCCAGTTTTTTTTCTACTTGCAGAGCAGGCACTTTCCAGCAAAGAGTCAAAGCCCAGGTTGAAACTAGATGATCACTGTGGCCCTTTTCAACCCAGGCCATTCTATGATTCTATGAAATACTGGTCGCTAGAGCCACAGCATTTCCATAGAGTGGAAAGATGAAGCAGAAGAACAAAATCAGGACTTGCACAATCTGTTATCTAAGATTACACCTGTTGCATCACCAAGGATGTCCACAGTCACACGCACAGCCTGTCACAATGGCCTCATGTGGCCATGTTCTCCTGTCACAGCTGGGGATCTTGACAACGAGAAATAAATACTACATCTTTTAGAGTATGCCGTTATTGATCTTTGTGTAAAGTGGAGCCCATCCCACAAGGCCAACCCTTTCTACCTGACCATGCTGAACATTACCTTATCTGTGGGACAGAGTAACAGCTTATCTCCCACTGTAAATGATATCAACTTCCTGTTCCACTGGCACACACAACTGCAATATTTGACTACTAGGAATTCAATAACAGAATTCTGGAAAAGCTGATGGAGCAACAGCAATGGAGCAGATGCTCCAGCCTTATAAATTAGGAGAATATTATGCATAGCCAGCTGTACCCTATAAATGCCCAGTTTTATATGATGCCGTGATCCTTGGTGTTTATCATATGGTCTAGCACTGGGCCAACCCTGTTCACGCCTCCCATATATTTGCTCTAATCAGATGTAAACTTGGGGGTTATTTGCTTGCATGACTTGATCTAAGTCATAAGAAAGCATAAGAACCTGAGATCGGCCCAAGGGTGGGGTGTGATTGTGAAATGATGTCGGTTTTTGCTTCAGATCTATCAGATGTTATCAAGTATTCCACTTGCAGTGAATTTCTTCTAACTAGATGATTTTATGTGGATTTCCTATGGATTCTGATCCTTGCTACAATGATTGAAGGTATTAATCTGCAAAATGTGCCTTCCAGTAAAAAAAGAAGCAAGAAGAAAATGAAGTCCCAACTCCTGAGAGTTAGTTTGCCACAAAGAACATAAGACACAAAGGAAGAGAACATGTGCAGAGAAACAGGGAAAGAAATGGCACTGGTGTTCACCACCAGCAAATGTACAAAATCCTTAGCTGCTTGTTTTTGGGTTCTTTCATAAAATGTTTTCAAGAAGAAAAAAGCTTGAAAATTGAATTCCCCAAATGATGAAATAGCTTGTTGTTTACTGCAGGTCTTACAAGTTGATTTTGCTGAAGGCCCAGCTCAAACAGTTCTTGCTGCCAGAATTTTGTCTTGTGATGGGAAAAAAAAAAGGGAAGGTTGAGCCTTGATGCTTAAAAGAAAATTTCAATAAGAGAATTCTTGAATTTACCTGATGCAAATACTGAAGATTCACTAACCACTTTTATTTTTTAAATTATGTTGTTCTTTCCTAAGGTAGAGAGTGTAAGGACACCTTAGACTGATTCACATAAATACATACCCTTAGCACTGAAAAAATGCAGCCCAACAGAATGACACGATGGGGACTTCAGTGGCATCCTTATGCTTAAACAGAAGGAGGGATAAGTGAGCATCCACTGTGCTAACTGTTGTACCTACAAGAGTGATTGTAAAACTATCATTACATAAATGTCCTTATGTCCTTCAAGCAATGTCATTCTGACATGATAGGGGCACCGTTTATTAATTTTGGTTTTTTGTTTGTTTATTTTTGTAATAAATCATATTGATTCCAAGAAACAGCCATAAGCACTTGTTTTTCATTTTGATACAATGGATGAGCAAGTATTTTTAATGTTGTTATGGAACACTGGGTTTGTTTAATACCTTGTGAATGACAAGCACCTGATTGACATAGGACTGGTATGAGCTCTTATTCATGGGCTAAATTCTTATTCTTGATTTTTATACTGAAAAGAATGAAGATTCTAAGATTTATCAGCAAAAAGAAAAACAATAGAGTTGACTCAAAATCACCCTTCAAGTTGATCTGCAAAATCACTAATTGTGTTCCCAAACGCAAAGAAAGAGGCATATAAGTGGGACAAAAACAAATGTAAAAGTTTGATTTAGGCAGAAGAATGAAAAAGATTCTGGAGAACAGCAGAATGATTAATACAAGGCAAGAAAAGAGAGTATGTACAGAGAGTGGCTGGGGATAGAAGTGCTTGCAGCATTGGAGGAGAAATGTGTGCTATTTCAACCAGCTTACAAAACACAAGCAAAGTGACTTGGTCAGCTACACGTTATAACTGCTGGCAGAGACACTAAACAGACTGTGCCTTTGAAAAGGACTGTTATATTAGTTTAGAGAAAGACTATTTTCATCAGTGTCCACAGCCAAAGAGAAACCTTACACCCATAGGGACATGATGTTCATGTATTCTGCTCGGAGAGAGATTTCAACAGCAGTCTTTAAGCCCAAAAAGCCATCATCAAGAAGATTTTAAAAGCTGTAGAGACAGATTCATCCATAGTAACAGAAGCTGCAATTACTGGAAAGGCTTATTTGTTGCAGTTGTTCAAGAGATAAATCCACATACACAGTGGGGCTGAGTCACCTCAGCACAGATACCATTTAAGATATATATATGTATATGATTTTGTGGTCATTTCACACCAATGAGCACTAGGTCCCACCACACTGCTCTCTCACTCCCCATCCTCAAAAGACAATAAGACAATAATAAGACAATTAAAAAGGGTTAGTGAGCTGAGACAAGAACATGGAGATCCTTCACCAATTATCATCACCAGACTCAAAATAAGAGAGATTGGTGTAGTTTATTGGTTGCTAATAGCAGACTAGAGCAGTGAGAACTAAAAACAAACTAAAAACACTTTTCTCCACCCCTCCTTCTTCCCCACAACTGGTGAAGGAGAGCAGAGAATGGGAGCTGCAGTCAGTCTGTAACACTTTGTCTTCGCTGCAATTCATGGTCACTCTCTATCCCTGCTCCAACATGGGGTCTCTTCCACACCTTTAGTGTGAGCAAATACAGTGTGTGTGGGATGCACTGGTATACAGCTGGCAAAGATGGGTTCTGGAAAGATTTTTTTCCCCTTTTAAATAACAGAACCATGTGAAAAACAACTGCAAGCATCAAATTATATAACCAACAGTCATCAAAAGGAACATTATATTGTTTGTTTTGCCATGACTGATCATCATCACAAAAACTCTCCAGCTACTTCCAGACAAAGTAGGAGATGTAATATTTTAAAACTAAGCAGTCACCATGATCCAAGGAAAGAGCTGTGCATCCGAGAGCCTGATCCCTGTAGCCAGAAGCACGACCTCTCAAGGTCCAGTGACAGCCAGTCATGGCAAGGGATGAAGTGTGCAAATGATGTGAACTAGGGAGGGCAAACTGAATAGCAGAGAAGCTTCAGGCGATTTTCCACAAGCCCCAGCTTTTCATGGGAGTAGGATCAATGAAAACACTTCCAGAAAAATATTTCCAATGAAAATATGGCATGTTACTGACAGGAAAGCATTTATTAAAGTGTTTTTCAAAACATTATGTTCTTCAAGTGAAAAGCCAAAGCAAATTTCTATTCTTTGTGGCCAAAAACATTTCCTTTGTTTTCCAGACTGTGACTTTTCCAATGTCATGTCGGTACTTCCTGGAGAAGGACATCTCTGATCAGTCTTTAACACGTCATAACTCTTACTAAAAACAGAAGCAACCTTTAGGAATGCTTCCAGTGAGATACCATTTCTCTGAAAGGAGAAAAATTCAATAGCTCTTCCTGGAGTGCAGAATACAACCATGAATGCAGAGGAAGGAAGAAAGAGGACTTTCCATTGCACTGACTGCTGTCCCAAGAGGGACACTCACACTGGAAGCTGAGATTGTTCTGATTATCCTCTGCTTTTTATTAGTCACATTCCTGTGATTTCAGTGACACAGACTGACACGTCAGCACTATATGGACGTGAAACCAAAGAGTCTCCCGTACCTCAAGTCAAGGCTCTTCTCTGCTGCAGGAATTCCACTCATTTCTTGCAAGTTCCACAAATAACACCCTGATACACCCCATTTCCCAATTCCTGCTACAGCATCTAGAAAAGAAGAAAACAATCAAATCAAAGCCCAAAAACCTTCTGCTATGTAATCACAGGTGTTTGGACAGCTTACTGAGGTTTACATGTGGGAATCTAAGGATTAACTCCCCTCTCCATGTTTCCTTTTAGCTGGTAAACAATGTAGAACATGATGCATCTCTAGAACCAATCTCAATTAAAACCATATGTTTAATGTTTACAATCCAAGTGTCACTGATAGTATTTTTAATGAATTTCATGACTCTAGTAAGCTGAAGATTGATCAGACAGTAGGACAAAACATATACACGTTTATGTATCAGTATAAGAAAGGAAGAAAAAAAAAATCAGTGCTAAAAATGAGGTAGAAAAAATACTTAATACCCTCGTGATGTGGAAAACAGAATTTCCCAGAGCTATTTACACTTTCTTAGGGACCAAGGAGAACAAAAGAGTAAGAGATTCACTTTTTCCTTTTCACCGTCTTGTGTTAGCTAACATTTCTCAGGGGCTGCTTACTTAACCCCATGAGGAATTTACCCATGTAGTAAATACAGCTTCTGATTAAGGCCAGAGCAGGCACCAGCCAGTATTACTGCATGTAATGGGTGTAGAAGACCATAAGTTTGGGTTGGTGTCACAGCAACTGCAGTGCCTTCAGAACTCAAGTAGAGCACTTTTTCTTTGCTCTAGGCAAAGGTCTGACTGGGTTTTCACAGTGTGATGGCCAGCTTCATGCCATGAAGCAGACCATCTGCATTCAGTTGCTTAGAGAAGCATCTTAGCCATGATCTGCATAAAAACAGCAGATGTGAATGTTTCACTGCCACAGAGAAATCCAAGCTGCTTGAAAAAGAGAATTTCTGCTTTTAAAATACAAGAAAACAAAACAAAACAAAACCTCAAACCACAGGCACGTATAGTTTCTGTGTACTCTACGAGCTTGTATAGTTTGACACAAACCGTGCATGGAAAAGCACATTTAAGAACTCGGGCTTTAATAAATGTTTACACTTCCTCTTTTATTTGTTTAAAGAAAAACATAAAAAGAGAATGAATCAAAACTATGCAGTTTTTTGTGGTTGTTCTTGAAACAAGTCTGTTTTCATATTCCTGGGAGAGGCACACAACTCTTCCTCCATAGACGGAAAAACAAAGCTGAAAAGCACAGTGCAATCCCAAATCCCAATGGAACCACGGGACTATAAAGAGTACAGTCTGTCTGAACCATACATGGGATTATACTGACATGTTGTGGCAAGATGGTAGCAATGCAACGCCTGAGTTACTCCCATAACCACAAGCTGCACTGCTACTTTGATTACTGCTACTGCTTATGTTTCCAACCAAAATGAAAACAATGGTGAAATGTCAGATTTGGAAACTACATCAGCTAAGCAAATTCTGTACACTGTCCAGGTAAGATTTCCTTTTTGTCATGAGCATCACCGTAAGGCTTCACTTTTGCTTTAGCCTCTCTGATTGAGAAACAGAGAAATCTGAGGTCAGGAGCAGACAAGAAGCCCAAGAAAATACACAAGCAAGAATGTGTGACTGGGTCCTTCCATGTTTCCAGTGATGGTACCTGAAACAAATGAGGTATTTCCACATGTCAGCATAGTGGAATGTCTCATCTAGTCACTGATAGGCAGAGCTGACTTTGAACCTTGACCTGAAAATCCAGCGCCTCTTACAGCTGCAGCTTTGTTCAGAGACCTCTAAATTGTCGACATTTAGCCAGCAAGAAACCTCTTTGTTTTCCAAAGAAATTTTCCCTGAATGACTCAATTGAATAATCCTTCCCATACCTCTGCTGCTTAAGGGGAAAGTGGTTCAGGCACAAACAGCGCTGCGAGACCAGGCATTTCCGGAAGACAAGGAGAGTGCCAGCAGAGTTCCCAGAACAGGCCAATGACTAAGCTGCCTGAACTTTATGCCTCTCAGTCATGGTGACAGTCAGCACCGCCACAGCCAGCAGGACTCAGAATCCTAGTTTTAACACTTTCCGCTTTTTCAAGCAAAATGGCTAGAAAACACATTATAAATGTGAATATTGTATGCTTCTCTTTCCCAGTGCAATCTGGTAATCAGGTCCAGCACAGACTTAGTCCGTGGAATCCCAAGAATCAGCCTTAGTGCCAGAGAGCTTCACTGTTTGTCCTAACCAGAGAGCAGCTGTGGTAGGGGAGTGAAGGATGATATAAACAGTGTGTATGTAACACAGACAGCTCTACTGCACCACCAACCTCTACGCTGTCAACAGGAAAACCTCTGTAGAGTTATTTGCTGTATGAAACCTCTCTGGGCAGTGAAAAAAGTGTCAAACATGGAGCCTCTCTGTGTGACCACGAAGACCACGTGTCATTCGAATATTACGTTAGCTAACAGAGTTCACGTTTCCTAGGTAGGAGGAAATGCGTTCTGTGAGGTACACAGAATTCAGACACCATTCACTTCGATGGGAATTGGGCAGCTGAACAACATCCCTAAGCTTTAGAGTGCCTTAGCAACTTTAGTGTATTTATCTTCATATTTATCTCCCCGTGAAACAGGGAAGGGCTCTAATCCGGTTATAAAATATTCAGATGTATTTGTAAACATATGGACAACCCCAAATACCTTTGAACAAAGTGATTTGCTATGATTACACAATGAGATTATGGAGCATAGGGCACCGAGCCTTTTTTTTCCTCTGGTCTGAGGAGCTCAGATCCAAGATTGCTGCGACAGTGCTCACTGTTCTGTTACCTGAGAACACACAGCCTCCATTTAAATCCCCCCAAGTGATACATGAATGTAAAATCTGAATATATCTTCCTCTGAAATAAAGATAATGATATTATGTATATTACAATCAATGACCACAGTGGTTAAAGGCAGCCCAAATCTTAAATGTCATTTTCAGGTAAAACATCCATTCTGGCACACCGGATCACAAAGGACACAGACTACTACAGAAGGGCTGACTCAGCAGCAGAAGCCACAGCCCCTTCTCTGAGTCCACCCTGAACATTAAAAACACGTGCTTTTCCGCTGCAAGAAAGAAAACACTAAACAAGCAGCAAAGTGTTTTCACTGAGGAAAAAAAAGTGTGCTCTCCACCTCAGCAGAAGATGCCCTCCAACACACTCCTCAGGCCAGCAAAAACATGCATCCTCAATCTACAGCTGGGGATGTTTAAATGCTGTTATGTACTGATGTTCTAGCCTCTGCTGTAATTAAAACCAGATTCCTATCAATGGCACTGTTGTGTAGGAAGTGAGCTGCACAAAGCTGCAACAGATCTGTTCTGCCTGCTGAGGAAATGTTTTCCAGAAGTGACCACAAGTACACACTCTGCTGAAATGACATTTTTTCCCCTCTTCCTCCCTTCCTCTACAAGAAGCATGTTCAGACTGATGCGTTGCTCTTCCTTTAAGCAGAAATGAGATGTACCGCGTTACATGCTCCAGGGCTGCCTATCTGAGCCCCTCCGGTCACCCATTTGCCTTCATAGGGCAGCAAGCTGATCTTCTGCAAGTTTTGTCTGGAAAAAAAGTGACTAAAACTCTCATACCACACAATGATTATTTTCTATCCCATCCTGTAATTATTTTTAGTTAATATAGTTCAAACACTAACATAAAAAGAATCAAGAAATATAATTTAATGCAAAAGAGCTTTTTCCAGTAGGTAAACAAATGTTACTGCAATATTTGTAACTGCAGTAAAAGGAACAGTTCTTCAGTGGCTGAGTTACTGCCTCGTGTATAATTCTCCTTTCTGTCCCGACATATCAGTCATTACAACAAATATGGATACAAATGCCAATTGGCTTGAAGTTTATTCACAAGAAAACTAAAAAGCATTATCTGTAAAACAGTCAAGGAACAATTAAAGAGGGAGGGTTAATACCTGAAGTACTTTAATATGGTTAACATTTCCTGGGCCAGAGAAAGAAAGGTTGAGAAAACCAATTCTGCAGCCCAGTGCTTCTGGCACTCCTCCAGAACTCTGCTCCCAGCACCAGTAATAATTTTGGTATTTTATGTTACTGCAGAGACTGGAGAAAAGCACCCCAGGCACTTACAGCTCTCTGCTTAGCACAGCCAACTTCCCCTCCTGTCGCCTAAGAGCCAGCTGCTGCACTTGCTCCCAGAGCAGCACACACTGCAGCACCAGGAACCCAATTTCAGTGACACCTATCTTTAACTCCCAATTTAGTAAGAGGCAAAAATCCAATGTGAGAGTATGGGAACATGAAGGAGAAGGTAACAGCAGGGAGAATTCTCTCCAGCAAGTTGGCTGCCTCATTTAAGACTGCACTGCACCAGGCACGATGCCTAGAAATTAAATATTACACGATCACATGTTGCAATGTTGAATGTTGCAATGCACAGATCCCACTTGTCACCCTATCCCTCCGAGCCCTGGCAAAAATGCAAGAGATGAGTTTAGATAAAGTCTTGCAAAAGCCTTGTGCTGACTAGCAACCCCATGCAGGGAGTAGGCAGGAAGAAGCAACGTGCACCCAGCGGGGACAGCCCACGCCTCCCTCCACCATCACCCTGAGATCTGCAAAGGCCACAATATAGGGGCATCTGGAGGTTTGAAAGAGCGATACAGCTAAGTATTAGTTTGAAAACACTTGTGTGTTTGAGAATGAGAACCCTACGAGCATTTCCAATCTGGCTGTTAGCTGCACTATCAACTACAGGCTTGCAGCAGAGTGGCTGAAAAGATGCACAAAGGAAAAAGGATCTGGAGGTGGTAGTTGACAGATGGCTGAACGTGAGCCAGCAGCAAGCCCAGACGGCCAATAAGGCCGATGGCATCCCGGCTTGTATCAGAGACAGGGCAGCCAGCAGGAGCAGGGGATGGTCCCCATGTACTCAGCTCTAGTGATACCGCACGTCAGGTGCTGTATTCAGTTTTAGGCCCCTCACTACAAGAAAGACAAGGCCCAGGAGCATATCCAGAGAAGCTGTGAAGGGTCTGGAGCACAATCTTGTGGAGGAGGAGGCTGAGGGAACTGGGATTGTTCAGTCAGGAGAAGAGGAGGCTCAGAGGAGACCTGATCACTCTTCACAACCGCCCACACCGTAGCAAGCAACTTTGTACATAATGATGGCCACCGTTTTTCGTTGTTGTTGTTTGTTTTTCTTGTGAACACTCACACAATCCTGGCAGCCAAATTGCTAACTAAGACACTTGATCACCTCTGAAGTACACAGTCTCAGCAGTCCAGTCAGTCTCCAGCTTCGGTCCCTCTGTAGATTTTTCTGATGATTTCCTGACAAGGCTGGAGACAAGTTTACATCTGTTCTTGGTTTCTTTAAACAGCCTCCTGTCACTTCTCTCTGTTGTGCTACTTCTGCTTGGCAGAAGTGCATGGTAAGAAAGGAAGAAGCACAACCCATCGAAACAATGAGATTCCTGATGTGAATGTGAGATGGAAGTCAGCTCACATTTACACACTCACTACTTTTACTGTTATTTGAAAAACGATTTCAGCATCAACCAAGCAAGAAACCCCCAGGTATTTTCTCATGTCTTAGAGTGATACAAGAACCCAACAGTACGATTCAATGGGACTGTAATTTATTTTGGTAGGCAGATGGCAAGAAAACACGCAAAGCATTCTAATAGTCAGTGTGGGTGTTGCTAAGACATGAATTAAAGTTTACAGGCCATAAAGACTAGGATTTTATAGAGATGAACTGCATTATGGACACATGCTTTCGGTGTGGGCTCATCAAAATGATGAAAACAAAGATCATGGGAAACTGATGGGTGCTTCTGGGGTTGATCTAATTATGTGTCACCAATCCAGCTTTGCTTATGTCTAGTTGCTTCCTGCTGTGGGACGCCCTGTCAAGCTGAGTCCTCTGGAATTGTTTTCAAGGACTGAAAGAGACTTCAAGCCTCCCTGTGAGATGATGCATCTACCTGTTCTTGCAGATGCCTCGATACCAAAGGGCACATTTAATAGTTATAAATGCCTGTACTTAGGCAACTACATCCTTCCTCAGCTAGTCAGCTAGTCAGCTGACTTGCTATTGAAGATCCACTGCCTGTGGTGGCAGGTCAGACACCCGGTGCATAAGTGGACACTTTTTGCTGTCCTCAAACCAGTTCCTACAGAACAAGAGGCAGCAGCAACCAGCACTGACAGGTACCACTGGCAGAAAGATGAGATGAGGAGCAGAAGTCTCACAGACAAAGGGAACTGTTCCTTAGTCTGGCTGCTGACAACAGAGAGGCAATACCAGTTAGTAGGATTGCAATGGGAGACTTCTGCTGTGTGATGAGCTCTGTCCCTTCAAGGAATAAAGTGAACATTTTAACATCAGCACAATAATTACAGAAGGAGGCTATAGGCACCTATCAGCACCTCTGTACTGACCACCACTAGCAGGCTATAGACATGGGGCTATATAAGGTCTGTAGACAGCCACCTTTGGGAGCACTATCATTAATGCCTCGCCTGTTCCCTAGCTGAGCAGTATTATTAGCAAAACACATGCTGCACCTCAGTGAATGGCTTCTAGAGCCTGGCACAGAGCACGTGTTGTACAGTACAATGTCAGGCAATGGTGACAGGAGGAATGGGGTGAGTCTTACATATGACATGCACAGATGTCTGAAATCATTTCTCCTCTGAAGAGTTTACAACATGAATGGAAGCACAAATAGAGCTATGGTGCAATACAAAATCAAAGTGTCTTTATTCTTCCCAGATCCTGAATGAAGATGTTACAGAAAAAAGACTACTTAAGAGTTCAGCAGCGATAGCTTATGCCTAGTGCAAGAGATTTAAAGTCTAACACATTATTTTGTGGTAATAAGAAATACCAACCATTGTGGTATCAAAGAGCTTTGTTTTCAAACTGACAGAGGTATCTCAGATACCTTGAATATAGGTCCAGATGCTGCTGTGAGATGGCATAGCCCTGGTCACAGTATGTGCACAGCTCTTGTCATATGACATGCAGTAATGTTCTGCAGAAAAGGCTTGTCTCATGCATCTGGCTATGTTCCCGAGATCTTTGTACTTAATTTTGCTGTCCCACTTTGGCTGCATTGCCACTCAGATTCACAATCAGCTCTCATGACTCTGGTGCAGGAAATCCTCTCTCTTCTCTGCAGAAACCCTCACAGTTACACGTGAAGATACATTGCTTACTTGAAGCATCCATGGTAGGCCAGTACTAAAGCCAGGATACCAGATTTAAAAGGTTAATGAGCTATCCATTATGCTAAATCCTCTGCAGCAGCACTAATTCCTCCTATTCAGTCACACTTTTCCCAAGAGCTTGTGACAATACCATAGACGTGGAAGGGTAGCTGATGTATTGCTTTCATGCAAAAGGTCAGATGAAGGAAGGCCAGACACTAGAGGCTGTTGCCCTATAAACTCAGTGTCTGACTGGTCTGTTTGCCTTAAAAGTATTCTTTGACACTGAGATATTACTACAAAAATAACACAGAGACTTTCAGTAGATGGTACTTCAATTATCTGTTTGTACTCCAATCAAATGAGAAAATAGGTTTTGTTATCATCTAGTATCACATACTCACTCTGCAATGAAAGATAAGACTTTCAGATCTACCATACTAGCTACACGTATATCATATCTTCATGTTGGGGAAAATGGTGAAAGTTATCACAGAAGATAACCCATGGTAAGGCTGTAGTTAAGAGTTCTGTTATTGATCTAGAGTAATCAGTGTCAACAGAAACAAGGAGTAAACATTTTTCCTTTGAAATAAACAGGTATGTGACGCTTTTCAGCTCAGAACTGCAATTTACATCTATGGACAAAGCATATATCAGTATTCATGCACGAGTACAGAAATGTGCTCATACAAAGCATATTTGTTTATGTATATACAAATATACACATAATATAAACATGTTTAATTATATATAAGCATGCATATTCTCTGCAAACAGAGGGGACACAAAAGACCTGAAGCCATCACTTTTGAGCTTCTCTCTGTAGGAGAGTTAATTTCTGACAGCAAGATAAATGAAGGGGCAGCTGTGTTCATTCTCCAGCGCTCATGCTTATTTAGTATCCTGATTAATGATGAGTGCTATACTTAGTCTAATTTATCTCTTACAAGCCTTTATATGCTGTTCAGAAGCCAATGTAAAGTTTATGTGCAGATGCACCCACACAATAAAATGATTCCATATTGAAAATGACCATAGTTTAATTTCCAAGTGAGTCCCCAAGGAACTTAATGCTAGGGAGGCAGTATCTCCGCCTGCCTTGACTTTAAGCTCACATTGCAGATTCACTGGTATAGCAGGAGAGTTATAACATGCCAGTAAAAAAAAGATGCAGTGGAAATTGTGAGAAAACTGCAACATCCAGTCATTACTGAGATAAATATAATAGTTTATTTGGACTCTATAGAAAGAGATGGAAAGAAGTGGGGGTACAGATAAAGAAAAAACTTTATGTACTAAAAGCCCAGCCTCAGAAGACATATCTGATTGAGCCAAGAGACTTCAACCCGTATTCAATGACTTGCTTTGCAAAGTCATTCCATCCCAGAAAAATTTACATAGGATGAGTCTTCAATAGAAAAAGCATATTATGGAGATCTGTTGTGCCCTTGTAAAAGCTTTTTAATGGCACTTCCTTTTTCAACTGAAGAAATATTTTACAGGATGAAAGTAATTGACAGAATGGCATAAGTGAGGATCATCATCAGCTTTCAACTCCTCTTCATGGACCAGTTTATTGGAAACCTTTGCAATGCCAAAGAACTCTGTGATCAAACTCTGCATGGTCTGAGCACCAAGAGCTTGAAGAAGCTTGGAAATGTACTGTGGTGAGATAGTGGGTAACGGGAAGAAGCCATTTCATAATGAAGCCAAATGCAGAAGATTAGCCAAATGCTAACTCAACAATATTCACCAGTTTTCAGAAAGTCCAACAGAAATTGGGAATGACTCCCAAATTGATACATAAGCTCTTAAATTAGTAATAAAAAAACAAAGGATATCCTAAGTAAAAAATTAGAAATGAAATAAAGTTCTTCACAGCAAAGAAAGAAAGAACAGCAAAGAAAAGAAGCCAAAAGAGTATATATCTGTTCTTTACATTTAGGTAATTCTTGCTTTCTGATGGGATGAATATCACCATCTGTTTGGCAGGATATAACTGAAACCTGCCAAAGGCTTGCACTTCTCTATTGATTGACCCACTGGACATTGAGTTTGAGTCCGATCTTATTTAGAGTTGCATTTTCAACTTTGTGTATCTCCTCTTTGCTTAGTATTTCACTTTGAATTTAAATTGATGCCTTTTGAGTACAATTTCCCTAAATAACACTACTCTAGGATCATAGAATCATTAATCATAGAATCACAGAACGGTTTGTGTTGGAAGGGACCTCAAGGATTATCAAGTTCCAACCCCTCTGCTTGCCACTAGATGAAGTACTAGATCAGATTGCCCAATGCCCTATCCAAACAGGCATTAAACACCTCCAGGGACAGGGCATCCATAGCCTATCTGGGCAACTTGTTCCGGGACCTCACCACTTTCTCAGCAGATAATGAATATGGATATTCTTCTATTCAGATTTTAAAAACAGTTGGTAAAATATGCAAACACAAATGAAATTCATCTTTAAACTCTGAGATTTTGTGATGAGTACAAATTTACCATTTATTCTTCTCAAGCAGACCTTCTCTGACATATCTTATAGGACATGGACACTGATAAATGTAATGCAGAAGCTGTGGTTTCTTTGCGAGTGGATTGTTGACATTTTAAAAATCAGATTTAATGGAATTTACATTGAATCAAATGTTCATCCTATCGAGCATTTGTGTGGCCACATTATTTATTTTATTTTATTTTATTTTTTTACCATTGTAGGGAATTAGAATAGCAATAATGTGTGTTCCTTTCAGAAGTCAACTGTCTCAGTTATAGCTAATGCTTTCAAAATTATACCATTATGGCTTCTTCATAGGCTATTATTTTATTTTATTTTATTTTATTTTATTTTATTTTATTTTATTTTATTTTATTTCAGTTTCCTACTGCAACAAAATACTTGTAAAAACTTGATTGACAGACAGTCTACATGTGGGATACAGAGGTCGTCAGCACCTGCAGCAAATCCTTCAGCCCACTTCCCAGGGCCCTCTCTGGCTATTGTGAGCCTCAGTTTGGGCGCACACCAAGTTGCCTCTCAGAGGGGGTGGAAGGATCCAGGAAAGAAGAAAACAAAAAACTGAGCAGCTTCCTGTGGTGCCACAGCTCTGAATGTTACAGTGTCTAAGATTGCCTGCCTCTTCTGAGTCACAGACATTCTCAAGTTTTTACCAGAAACCTGCAAACCCCACTGACACTGACTCAAAGGAAGATGCTGTGCCAAGGCCAGCATGGCACCTTGTAAAGGAAATGCTAAGTCATGGCTTGAAACAGTCGCTGAGCACCTGGTGGGAAGGCATGGCCAACCCAGGGGAGCTCAGGTGTATGCAGTGCACCTGAGTGATCAGAAGGGGTGGAGTCAGGAGGGGGTAGAGCCCTCCCCCCTCCTCCTTTGTTTCTGTGTCCACTGCTGCTGCATTTGGGCTTATCCTCACTTGCTGCAGCCTCAGGCTTTGCTACTCCACTGTCATTGCTGTGCTTTTCATTGTGTTATGGTGTTACATATCTCCTCTACCAAAGAGCCTCAAGCTCTGTTTTAATGCCATCAGCTGCATATTAGGTGCTAGCAGCAACTCAAAACAGCTGGTGGGAAGTACCATCTCGTATCAGCTACACATATTCCTGCTCCTCTTGGACCATGTTTTCCCACCTTTATGATAAAACCCTGCCTTCAGGCACCTCTCCAGTGTTCTTTTTCATAATAAAACACTGCTACAGTAACGCTTAACCTGTTACATAAATACCACCTCTTTCAGGAGTTCAGTACAGAAGAATTCCTTAATTATTTATCAGGATCTAAGCTTTCTCCATTTATTTGATGACTGTTTCAACTGTCCCTTATGATTTATTAAGCATTTGCAATGTTTTGCTTTGCTATACTGTTATAACACGTTAGTATCACTTTGAATGGGATGGTTTCCACTGTTCCCAAGGGGATGCAACAGATCAAAATAACGTGTGATTATAGTATGGCAATCCCCAGAGTGATATACCTTAAGTACAGCTCTTGCAGTAGGTCAGTGAGATGGATTCATTCAAATGACTTAATGAATCATGACTTACTAACTCCTTTCCAAGAGACAGCAGAGTGATAAGCAATTCATGCTACATTTGTTCGGGCTGCTTTGCACCAAAAGAATACATGAGTGCAACCCTCGGATATTGTCAGGGTTGTTTTCTGAGGACAGGATAAATTAGATGTCTTCAGGAGGAACTTCAGTTTCTTCCTTTTTGCAGGAGGCATTAATTGCTTCCCACCAGCAGAGTCTTAACTGAAAAGGCACACTTCATTGCATTGTTGGACCCAAACATTTCTCAGAGTATCTGTGCCTCAGTGATGTACTGGGTCCAGCTCAGTTGGTGATAATACAACTATAGTTAATATTTCTCCATCCAGGTTAGAATTTTCTGTCTCAGTGAACTCACCTTGGATTTGGCTTTACAAAACATGAGAAGTTCTCTGGGCTGTGGTCAGTGTTTGGGTCTGCTGTTTAGACTATGCAAATCAGGATTTGTAAGTACACCCTTTAAAATAGCTCTGCAGCTGTGACTTTGGAGGATGGAAGAATGATTTTTCACTTCCTTTACTGCAATAGCTTAACTTTAGGGGTTTTGGTAGTATCAGCAGATGGGAATGAAATTAAGACTGAATACCATATCCTCCTACACATAACACCTGATGTAATCTGATGGTGAGTCATAATTATCTTCTCAGTTGAATTAGAGCCAAGGAAAGACTCTGGTAAAGGCGCTAACAAGTGCGGTCATTGGAAGGTTTGCTGTGCTTTCCTGGTCTATTTGTTCTTAGCTTATTCTTATAGGAATTATTGACAACCTTCAGTAGTCTGAAGCACCCTTCTGGGAAAAGATCATTTACTTTGTGATTTCCTTGTTGATGAAATGCAGAGCAGCACATGTGCACAGCTACCTCTGCACTGACCTCAGCCAGCCAGGAGAATCTCTTGAGAAGGACTCACTTTAATTCAACCACAATATGGAGGAGAGGAGGGTCAGCTGCACACAGGGCCACATCATTGCATACCAGCAGGACTACCGCTATAGCTGCTGTGCAAGGGAACACAAATACACATCTTATTCACTGGAGGCTGTGCTTTATGGAGTGCTCTGTAAAGGGACCTTTCTAATTATAGCCATATATAGCAATTACTTTAATTGATGATTTGTTTTACTTTAAGAATACTTTTGTTATGCCAATTAATGTACAAAGATCAAAGGAAGACGCAATAAGTGATTTATAAAGCATTTCATTTCACAATAGCAGGCCTTTCTGAGATTATTCTTAAGTTCTCTTTTAAATGATATCTGTTGATCTCTTACTTGACTTTTAAGTTAAATGTAAATATTTGTAAAGATGATTTGTAAAATGTAAAGATCTTTTTCCTCAGCCCAAGACCAAAAATAAATGCACCATATTTTGTATACCTTCAAAATCATGTGATTCATCTTTTTTTAAGTAAATAACAAATATATTATGAAACAAAATGAAGAACCTCCTTCACAGGAGGTATTTTATGGAGGAAGATGAGCAACCATTGTTAAATTGAAGCTAATAGCATATGAGAAATAACCTATAAGGTCTGTCTGGAGGAACTTGAGTCATCCATCAAAAAACTCTTTACTAACATTCACAACAAATTTATTTTGCCCTGTTTAGCTTTCTATTTGTCTCATCTGTCAGATTCACACATTAGGGAAGGAAAAAATGCTGTTGAACTTATTGCCTGAGAATTTATTTCTTTTATTGTTAAAATGTAACTGAATTTCATAATTGGAAAGGAGGAATCACAAATGACTGAGCTTCTACTGAGCTCAACAGCAAGGCTGTTGCCTTGACATTGCACCAGCAAAACCAAATAGCCTTCACTTGAGGACCAGCAGAATAGAAACCCATCGCAGAACTAATGTATATGCAAAGCAGGTTGTAAACACGAAAGGTGTAAAACTGTACAGCATCAATACAGAAGTATTCCAATATGGTTCTAAATCAATTGGTTAAACCAAAAAAAAGAAATAGAAGGGGCCCAGCAGACATTAAACTAGCATGATGTCCTGGTTCCAAGTCTGTTCATGGACAGGAAAAAAGAGAGCTTGTAAATTTGTTATCAGAAACTGCCTACAGTGAGGAGAAATACAAAAGATGTTATCACTGCTGACAGGTGATGACAGCCACTGTTTCTCAGGACCGCAAGGAGGCTGATGTTCAGGATATGTTGGGCACACAGGTGTGTTCCTATAGCGAGCGCAAGACACAAACACCTTTCTCAGTTGTGCATCAGGATTTCAAAACAAAAACCTGATAGTATCTTTTAACATTTTCAAGCACTTTTTCTTCAAGCTCTGCTGAAGAATACTAAGCAATTACTATTGAATAAATGCAAAGAATTCCTGAAATGTTTTGAGTAAGAGTGTTTCTTCTTTTCAATGTATAATTTTAAAACCAGCCAGGGCAGCATTGCTGCCATGTTTAATTACAGCCACCTAAATATTTCCCTAGAAAGACCAATTATGCCATATCTTTGACCTTTCAGGTTTCCTGTTTAGTCTCATGTTGTTCTTTAATACATTTGGTAATGCCTGATGTTATCTGCATTGAAATAAGCCTTTTATTTATCCTTCTAAGTTAAACTATATACAGACTAAAACATAGTCTCTCATTCTCTGAGAGAGTCTCTCTTTTTAATGGTGGGAAGAAAAGTATCTGAAAAGTCATCGCCTTCACTCTTCAGCACACAGAGATGCGGTGGGGAAGTCAGAGCTCTGAAATCAAATCCAGTTCTGTTTTGTCCAAACACTTTTTCTAGTACTTTCAGAATATAAGCATGATCTGTAGTAGTATCTGTGCAGTCCATCTACTTTACTGTTTATCCATTAGCATCTAATAATAGTCACCACCCAAGTGCAGTCAATATATCAGCAGCATCTGGCACAAACAGGGCCAGATACTGCATGCCCCACTCAGGCATACTTCCAATAGAGATCAACAAACAACTTGCACAGAGAAAGGAGCATAGGATTAAATATAGCCTTAAAGCCAAGAGTTGCATGTATGTATGCATATGTGTTATTCTATACAACAAATGTATTTCTTAGAAATATGAATAGTACTTAGAATGAGATAGAAAATGTTGGTGGTTTGACTATGACTCGATTTTAACCAAATCTCAATCAAGATTAAAGAATGAACTAGATTGAATGAACTAGCCTTCCTAGTCAGACTGACGTATTCAAGTTGGTTAAAACCCTCAACCCTGCCATGTTCAGCATCTCCTCCCTCCTGCTGGGCTTCTGCAGCTGAGGAGGTCTGGAGAAGAAGCAAAGAAGCATCCCAAGCCTGCCAACAAGTTCCTTGGAGAACCAGGCTGCCCTATAATAACCATCACATGGCATGCTATTGGGAAAGATCACAATCTCTTTCTCACATCTGTTTGATAAAGGCAAGAACTAATCCTTAGTTACCCCACAACCTGGTAACTAAAAAGGAGTAAAAAAAAAAAAATCAATGTGTCTACAGTTGGAGACGTTTTGCATAGGTACGTGATCCTAAGTAGACTTCTGACCTTTCCCACTGTATAAATAATTTCACTTCCTGAACTACTGTTCTAGAAAAAGGAGCAAATTAGTCAATCAACTCAGTCTTTCACCCATTATGGATAGAAGTCAAATTCTGCTCTTAAGCACTCTATCATATAATGAATCTAAAGTAAATCTGCAGAAGTTAAGGGCTAATGCCAACTTGCAGTGACGTAAATGAAGGAAACTGTCCCACTAAAGTTAGTTAAGATCTCCTACTAAGAATTTGTTACATATACCCTCTGTTTTAGGGAAAAAAAAAAAAAAAAAAAAAAAGTGAGTTGAAGTGGGAGAAAATTAAAATCATAGAATCCTTAGAATTGTAAAGGCCCTTTACAGATCACCTAGTCCACCTCCCCTACAGTGAATAGGGACATTCACAGCTAGATCAGGTAGCCCAGGGCCTGATCCAGCCTCACCTTGAAAGTCTCAAAGCAACCAGCGTACTCGCTATAGACCACTGTGCATCTTTTCAGTAATTTCAGCACAACTCACAGAGGAAGAAGATCTTTCACATTGCTCTGATGTCCTGAAGTACTACCAACCAGCTGCTTGGGCCCCTGAGCACTGCTAGGATGAGTACAGCCCAGACAGCCTCACAAAGGAGCTGTGCCGTATCTTGTGCCTGGTAGGCTTGGGTATCATCAGTCACTCATATCTGTGCTCTGTCCACATCAGGCAATGGGTCAGCTTCAAATTGTTATCTCTCACTGAACTTAGACTCACACCACACAATTACTTGTCCACTCTCCAAACCTATTCATGTCCTGAGATCCACTGTGACCTCTAATTAAATCTCCAGGTTTGGTTACTGAAAGAAGCTGGCTGGACTACAAAAACAAAGAAACCAGTGATGCACACAAGTTTATACCCTGTTCTTGCCACCCTTACATGGAAAACATCTCCTCCAGTTACCAGTGCAGCTCAGGGAGGAGGAGCTACTCAATGCTGTGCTCTGCATAACTGCATGACACTCATTTAAGTGAATGACACATGAATTGACACTCATTTAAGTCTCCCTCTCTGCAGGACTGTTCCTGCAGCTAACACCCCAAGGGGGGCTGCAACATCCTTCTGAGTTCCTTACTGTTCTGAATACACACCTTCAGGAAATACGAATTTGCAAATGACTGGAAAATGTCTGTGTAGCAATTGGACAGATAAATATGATGGGAAGGGTGTTACAACAGAGGTGTGATGACGGGAGGAGCGGTAGAATAAAAAGTTGCTATAAAGGAAGAGATGAAGATTGCTCATCCATATCAGAAGAGTCCAGGTTCCCAGGGGATAGCTTCACCAAGGAGGAATCTGCTGGAAGAGATCCTTCCGCAGGGGCAGTCAGGCCTTAAATAAGGTCTAAGATAGGTGCAGCCAGGCTCCACCCCTTCTGGTCACACGGGTGAATTGCCTTCATCTGTGCTCCCAGGGCTGACTGGATCTTCTCCCCAGATGATCAATCAGTGGTTCAGGCCGTAACTCAACAGTTCCCATACAGTCTGGGAAAATATTTTCCATACTAACATGCACACATTTCCCTCTTCAAGATGTGTTGATGGCATCCAGGCTGGGATATGTCCAAGCTAAATTACATGCAAGTCCTAATTAATGGAAAAGGATTAATCCTTCCTTGATTATGCTGTGCTAAGCCTTCTGAATCTGAGAGCACAAATGCTCACGGCAGCTTCTGCTGTTAACAGGGCTGCATTGTCCTTCTGCCCCATCATGCAACCCAAAGTCCCTGCCTTCACATTTCAAAACCCTCTACTGGACTGGTTCACCTGTCAGAGAATTCCCCCACATGCCCAGAGCCTGACCTAACAGCTGTGTTTCACAAGACCATACAGCAGGGATGGCCTGAGTGTGCTGGAGGCCGGGCTGATGCCTACTGGCTGCCAGCTGCAGGCCTTTGCCCCACAGGTGGGCAGGCTGAGGGCAATCACAGCTGCAAGCACTGCCTGTGTCTTCGGCCTTCTCTTCTGTCAGCACCTCTTCCCACTGGCAACTCAGTAATGCACTAATAGCATGGAAAAAAACCACAAGCATTGCTCTCAACTTCCTTGTTACTTTGTGCAACTGCACCTCATATCCTTGCTTTACCACCACCTTTCTCTGCACCAACCTTTGCTTTCTTTGGACTCTGTCTCCCTTTTAAGCATTTCTGTGCCCATTTTATCCTTCCACCTCCCCATTTGTGCCTCTCGTGTTGCTCAACTGGTAGCTGTTACATCAATATTATTATCTAACTCTTCCATTCTCATGCAATTGAAAGCAATGCACCACAGCCGTGTGTGATAGAGGCAGCCCGAGGTGATGGCAGGGCTAAGGGTAACTCTGTCTGGAAGCAAAGATAAACAACATGTATTTGTGTAAAATAAAACAGAAGCGGAGACGGTGAATCTGAAGGGCTAGTTTCAGTCTGTATCATACTGACAGACTTTAGCCCTTGTGACAAACTGTCCACACTAGAAGCTCAGCTGAAGCCTTCCTCAGGCTTAAGCCAAGTCAGCTGGGACATTTCCAGGAATAAGGCAGGGGAAAAGCACCATGGGAAAAAGCACCGTAAGAAAAGCACCTCTTCTTCCTACTTCTGTTTTAAATGCCAACAACTTTTAACTGTAACAATTCAAGGCATTTCAATGGAATGTGGCAAAATTTCCAGTTAGAAAACAGAATGTGATCTTTCATCAAAGTATGTCTTTCTCTCTCAAAAAAAAATCTGGCCAAAAATTCATTGACAGGAGAGACACTGAGCTTCAAATATCTGAACTTGCTATAGGTCCTATCACAACTGCATGTGTGCTTCAGTCTGAGAGTAAGCAGGATGACTAGCTGTGCAACCAAGGCTTTTAGTCTGTGGAACCAGCCCTGAGACTTGTTTTTCTAACTTCACACCCACATAGTGGGCCTATGTATCTCCACAAGGGCACCAATGCCCCATTTCTATAGCAAATGGCAAACCCACAGGAGATGCTGGGACAAGACGTAGAACTGCACAGACAGCTGATTGGACCTGGGAACCACTGCACACCATACGAGAACAGCAAGAATCTATCAGAAGCCCTACTGCAGTAACAATCACCACGAGTTTACCACGTGCACTTCTTCATTTCTAATATTCTTCTACCAACTATGCACAGCTTCTGCTGTGATCACTGCCCAGACTCCTCCATCCCAGACACTGCTACATGCTGGAGCCCTGAAATGCTCATAACTCATGCATCTGTTTACTGTCTGACTTGCACAAACTGAAGTCCATTCCCACACAGGTGAGACATCCACTTCTAGACACTGTCTCATTCTATGCAACACTACCCATGCCAGCCCCTATCCAAAGCATCTTGGTATGCGGCAGCCAGGCACTGCAGTGACATGAAGGTGCTGGTTCCACATCGGCTTACAAGTCTCGCAGACCTTGCATGCAAGATCTTCCTTTTAAGCAGAAAAGCCTGAGAGGAAATGGCAGGGAGGGAGAAGGCTAGGGTGAAAGACTCAGATAGAGCGGCGTAGCAAAACACAGCTGGGGCAGGCAGGAGGAGAACAGAACCGCTGGGCGGGCAGCGGGTCCCAAAAGCCGTCAGGTAACGAGCTGGAACCGTTCCGCCGAACAACAGCTTCCGAAGAAGCAACACGGCTCCCTTCGGCCCCGCCCCGGCCCTCGGCGCCCCGCCCGGCTCCTGCCCCAGCTCCTGCGCGGTGGCGGTGCGGGAGCTCCGTGCGCCCTGGCCGGGAGATGTGACCCATGGGCACCCGCCAGCCGCGGCGGGGGGCGGCTTGGCTGCCGCTGCTCCTGCCGCTACTCCTGCCGCCGCCCCCCGCGGCGCACACAGGTGAGACGGGGTGAGATGAGATGCGATACGATGGGTTCGGCTATTCTTGTTTTGTGGGTTGGTTGGTTTTTTTTTTTTTTAGCACTTTGCATCGGTTCAATTTCCATATTTCTGCCCCCTACTATTTACGTGGGAGAAGAGTGCCGTGTGCTTCTTTAAGGCTGCTTCATCTTCTCTATGACTGTGCTGGAATTAGGTTTTACAACTGCGTGTTTTCTAAATGTTAATTCACTTTCAGTTGTAATTTGACAGCATGCTCTTGAGTACTTCTTGTCCTATACTTTGTGTTAATTCCCCTATTACTTTAGTATCTTTGTGCTTGACAGCCACCAGCCCTCAGGGTCCCACCTGAGCAGTAAGAGACAGGTTACAGCACGGGGCATGCTGAGTTTTGGCAGAGTTCTGCTCTGCATGCCAGCCCCGGCTGTGCCTCCCAGCAGAGTAGAGCAGTGCCCCTGCAGCAGCCCAGGTCAGGGCAGCACAGGGAGCAGGAGAGGTGGCGGCTGGAATGGGTGGGTGAGCAGTCTGGTTAGCAAGGACTTGGGCAGAAGCAGAGATGTCACCAGGTGAGAATGAGTTCCTACGCCTAAGCTGCTGAATGTACACCTGTGGTGGGGCCCTGCTGCTGCCAGAAGCATCTCACGGGATTTCTTCGTTATATCCCTCCAGTATATACAGTGCAAGGCATTGCAGGGATTAGCAGAGCTTCTAAGAAACTCACGCTATCTTTGTGCTCCGGCTGTCTGCTGCAAATGTTACTGCCAAAGCTGAACGTGTGAGGATGGTCTTCTCCCATCTAAATTCACAGCAAAGCTTCCAGATCTGATGAGAGCTGGGCTGTATTAAGGGCATTCTTCACCCCAGCTGCTCTTGAGCAGTGCTGAGGATAGTTTCAGTTAGCTTATTTGACAAACTATTCTGTTATGCATCACTTCTTTGGCTCTCAGGGACACGCAGCCAAGTGTTCCTCCCATAGGGCCAGTTTCCTTTCAGGCAGCTCACCGTGCTGTGCTTTTCTCGTTGGGGTCTGCTGAGCACTGGGTCAAGTGTTTGGAAAATACGTATAACTTCCAGAGGAGGTTTAGAAAAATGTCAAGGAGGATGAGTTGGCTTTGAGTAGTAGCTTTACAAGGGAGGAGGGAGATTTCTTGCACAGTCCTGAGTTTTAGCTAGACCTCTCCTCTTGGTGTGCAAGACAGTAAAAGTTGTTTTAATACATCCTGACAGGATTTTGCAAATAACAGAAAAAAAATATGTGAGGTGCTGACCCATCGTAGCAGCTCTCTTGCTCTCTCTCAGCAGTGAGGTTATAGGTACATCAGTCTCCTTTGGGTCTGTTCCTCCAACAGAACAAACCTGGCTTGCCAGTCACCAGCAGAGGCAATCCCACAAATACCACAGCTGTCCAAGGCTGGCTCTGGTGCCGTTCTAGGAGCGGATCACACAGGGGCCAGGTGTTGTGGCAAGCAGTCTGACAGCAGCACTTCGCAGACCCAGGTTCCTGCATCTCACAGGGTCTATACTGTGCATGTCCTCTGGGAGTCTGCTATTTAGTTCATCTCCACACCGTGTAACAGCAGCTGTTAACTTATTGGACCACTGCAAACAAGCAGAAAGTCTTTTATGGTGTGTTATTGGGTACAATCCTACCCTTACTGGTGGATGTTAACTGTTCACCAGGTCTCTGAAGGCTCAGGTACTGCTGTCTGCGGCTGTGTGCCTACCTCACAGGTGGTTCTCCCTTTGCAGTACGCACTTACCATTGCACTCCATTGGGTTTTTATAAATTAGTGCTTCATTCACTGCTAAAAATCTGTACTGTAGTACTAATGCATAAGCATGGAAAATGCAACATGGAAAATGAAATTAAAAACAAAGGAAAATCCATTGTTTAATTAACAGGATCAGGAAATGTGGCAGTTTCTCTTTACACAATTTTTTCAAGCAGCTCACAAGGTTGGGGAAGGAACACCGTGATTCTTGAAAACAATAGAATGTCATTCTAAGAATTTAGCAAACTCCATCTTAAATCGTTCCACACGCTTCTAGTAGAGGTTTTTTTAACCACGTTTTTCTGTAGTTAGAGAAACCATTAAATCTATCTTGTAGATATATACTTATTGTGTGCTGTAAAAACAGAAATGTGTTGAACTTCAGGCATGTTTGGTATTTTCATTTAGATGAGGCCTGTGATTTTGAAGCAGATCTCTCATTCTTTGCACTTACTCTGCTTTTGTCCATGTTGGGAAGCATTCTTGGCAATGGATTTCTCTTGGATGAAGCTGACCTGGAAGGTGTGTTCCATGAGTCCATCTAATGCAAGTACAGCTAGTACAATCTCAACAGGAAAAAATAATGGAATAAGTGTAGAAAAGATTCTTTCTTTCAATATTGATATTTCCGTGTAAGAAATCTACTTGTACTGGCTTGCTTTATTCACCAATGTAGACATAGCAGTAGATGCAATTGAGTTGGTAGGTGGCTGTACCAATTACTTTTCTTACTGTCGGATCTTGAAAGCTTCCCCCTTTTAATGTTCTCTAATCACTGCATAAATTACTTGGTCTGCACTGACACATCTAGATCAATTTACTTCTCTCTTCTTCCACTTTATCATGGCATGTCTTTATTTTTACCAATAACTGTGTCTGCATTTTGAGAAGCAGTCATCCCTTTAAGCAGATTTGTTTTCTTTCACAGTCACCAGAGTGCTGAAACATACAAAACATCTCTTTTTATAAAGGAATTATGCTGGGAAATATAAAATAAAAGGACGGGATCACAGTATGGGCCCTGCAGTTGAGCCATGGACCTTGAGATCCAGGATGTTGTTTCTGTCCAAGCACTGTATTTTATCCTATTAAAGCCATCCAGAAAGCAGGCAATGTTCCAGCACCAGTAATCCACTTCTTTTCCTCCTCACCTACCCGCAGTAAATCACTGAGAAGGTGTGCACCAAATCTGAATTTTTGAAGGAAGGGCAGAAAAGAAAAGCTGACCTCAAAGTTCACTGGTGCAGAGTTGTTTATGTACTGACACAAGGTGATCTAACATATATTTTTGGTCTGAGAAAAGGCTCATGTGTTACATAGACACAACCTTAGCCAAAGCCAAAGACACAGCTTTGGCTGTGTCTACATAACAGATGAAGTATTATACAGCAGACTGAAGTGTCAGATATTTCATATAAATGGCATGCAGCACGAGTGCTATACATAGGCTCTTTGCCCTGTGGATGTGGTCTGTGATGTCTTTGTGCTGTGAAGCTTCACTACTAATAGTGGAATTATATGGGAAGGAAAGAATTTTTGTGTTCCTTATTTTTGTGTTCTTTCTGTTATTTTTGACTTACTACAGCATGAAGGAGAGAAGAACAAATGTAACATAGCAATAACTAAAAGGGTATGTTGGCTGAAGGCAAACTACAATATCTGAAGGAGTGTCGTGATCCTACCTTCAAAAAACTTACCCTTGTGTTCTCACCTGTAACCTACTGTCTCTGGTCAGGCTGTTTCTAAGGGTTAGCTCTGCTTACAATTTCCACAACTTGTCAAATTCTTATTGCCTGTTAATTAGGGATGTAAATAGTGAGAGTAGGTAATTCACCCCATAGAGAAATTTGAATGCTGTTGGGAAATTGGGATTAAAGCCTAAAACTCATATATGTTTTGCAGTTCCCGGTGTTACCATTCAGGTTCACCTCACTAGCTTATAATCTTATCCTTCCTTCACAGTTGTTCTCCGGCAGCTTTTGTATTTTTAATTCCAAGACAAGCAAGTGGTTAGTCTTACTCAAGTCGTGTGTGTGCGTGGTGTGGTTTATGTTTGTTTTTGTAGTTGTGGCTTGTACAAATTGATTTCTACTGATTGATTTCTCTCCAAGATTTGGTGTTGATTGTCTACAACTAAAAGATTAATAGCTGAGGTCATCCTTTATAACCCGAACAAGATCTTTCTTTAAGAAGCTGGGGTTTGTAAAAGCCCGAATTTTGGAAATCAAGTCTATCTTTTGATAAAGATGACTTTTCATTAGAAAGCTGTGTTTAAACAGCACATCTGTTTGTGCTTGATTCTTTGTGTACTGGTAGCGTACGGAGTTTTTATCCACTGCTCATCATATCTTGAAAAGAGTACAATTGAATTAGATGTAGCAGAAAGACATGGCAATGGGATGTGGGACCGGAGGTATAGAGCAGTTTACATATAAAGAGATTAAATAAGCTCTGCCTCTTTCTCATGGAAAATAGATGACTGAAGGGGACTGTATTCATCTGTTGTTTTTTTTTTTCCTGGCTGGCTGTCTAACTTAAAGAGTATTTTAAGGTGAAGGAAGGGACAGGAGGAATACCATAGTCTCCCCTACTTCATTGCCCAGAGTTTTGAGTTACATCTTAGATGGCAGCTGAGCTGTTATTCAGCCTCCCATTTTTCACTTCCTTTTCTATGATGGAAATACAAATGTGTCCAAAAAGAGTTACAAAAAGAATGTTGCTTTAGAAGAGGGAAAGAGGTTACCTAGATTTATGTATTTGAGCTTAATCACACTCTGTGCTCAGAAGCTCTGTGGTGAAAGGAGTTACTTTATTTCATTGTAGTCTCATAAAGGCTGGAGAGAGCAGTGAGGCTAATACTTATTATTTTACTTTGTTCGGTTTTCCTTGTGCTTTCTTGAGATATATCAATATCCTGCTGTTAGGGTGTACTAAATCAGAATAGTAATGTACAGGATGTGGCTCAGAAACACTACAAATGTGCCTGGAGAAGGCTGAGACACGTGTAATTGTTGGCAGCTTTTTCACATTGTGAGAAGGTAGCAGACAGACAGAAGCAGAGCTGTGTGACTCCTCAGGTGTAAATCAACCTGTAGCAGTCAAACATGACTGACAGCAAACTTCTCCATCAGCACAGTCCATGGGCAGGAACAACATACACGTGTATGCTGTTCCACTGAACTTCAGAAATGAAACACTGTTCCTTGGATCCAGCTGTGTGTTGCCACCTTGAATAGTATTTCTGAGGCAGTCTTTCCTAGTTGTGAAAGAAGTAGGTGATTACACTGAATGACTTCCTCTGTACAGCGAAGTCGCTTTGGACCTGCAGACGGGGTAAATGAGGCAGAAAATCATGTCCGGTGGTTTTAACAAAAAGAACTTGTGAAGTCCAGGAAAGATACTAAAAATAATACGATACCTATTATTAAATGACACTGTCTTTTTCACATCTGAACTTACTGTGGGAGCACTCTGAACAGTCATACAGTGCCTGGAAACACACCAGAGTGTACCTCAGAGATTAGCAGAAATGGGCAGACGCCCCAGGAAACCTTCCGTTCGTATGAGTTCTCTACAAGCAGTAGCTTCCCAAAGGCACAAGAGATGAGGTACTGCCAGCATGCGTTAGTCCTGCCTCTCAGCTCTCTGATGCAGAAGGAAGTGTTCAGCCTTTTAGAGCTAGCTTTCCCTCAGAAGTGAGGGCTTTTCTTCCACTGACATCACACTCAATCTCTTGCCTAGGGGAAAACACGGATTCAGAAGACAACATTTTCACTAATTCAGATCTTCAAGAAAAACAAAACCGCTTGTCTGGACAAGCTGTTAGTAGGTTGGAGAGCAAGGAGCAACAGCCTTTAGGCAATAAATAAAATCTTAGCTGTTCTAAATGAACAGCCACCGTCTCATAGATATAAGCACTAAATGGTGGCTCAGTTTATGTAAAAATACATATATATATTATGAAAGTGTATGTTAGGATTGGTCCGCAACACACTGTGTCAGAATTCAGCTGATAACTCTGATGCAGCAGCAGTTTTACACCATTTCTTTTCCAAAAGAAATTTACTTAGCCCTTGCATATTTTGAAAAATATAAGATGTCAGAAACACTTGAATTAAGCACTCATTTTCTTGGCTGCTGGGTTGTAGTTGGTCTAAGAAGCGGTAAATTGATAAGACTAAAAATGTCCCCAGGAGAAAAGAAAATCCTCAAACTTTAGGCAGTTTGGCTATTTTTAATATTATGTAATTTCAAAACATCTGTTTTGAAAAGCAAATATTGTGGCAGCAATGAGCTTTTAAAATTAACTTAGTTATTCTTGACAGAAAAGTACTTCTGCATTTCAAAGTTAACAAAATATCATTCAGGTATTTTTCATTTTTGTAAGAAGAAGAAAAAAACCCACACCCCCCTGATGGGTGATGACTCTCAGAGTCATAATGGGGTTATGAGTAATTTTAGACTTTCTGTCAACTTGTTTCACGCCAATATCGATCACTTAAAATTAATAGAAAACATACCTACAATAACTTTCTCCTATTTGACTGCATCGGGGACATATATTTGCAGTAAGACGTGGTTAGGTAGAATGAGCTCTACCCTTGCACTTGCAAACTTTCAAAGTGGTGGGAAGAAAAGCACTTGGGTCTCTAGGATGTGGTGTGGAGAAATAAACATAGTGTTTCACACAAAGGTAGGGAACGTGGCAAGGCAGGCCACACCACGCATTGGCACCCTCTCTTCATCCTACCCTCACGTTCCCCAGATGATCTCCTCAGTTTCACCTGATTCCAATGGCAGCTTGCCTATTCTCTTCACAAACAAACCCACACACCCAGGTCTTGTCACTCACATTTTCCCACCTCTTCTGTCATTACTTGTGCCTTTCTGTCTGCTCCACCATCTCATTTTCATCTAGTCCAATGACACTGTTTCTGTCCCCATCTTTCTCTCCCTTTTCCACATACCCCTTATGAAGAAGTTGTGACTGGTGGGCCTGACTCCTCCTCTGGGAGGGCAAGAGTTTGCTCCGTGGTTGCCTCTCCAGCACTGTTATGATTACAACAGGAAATCACCTCCACAATCCTCCCCCAATTCCCACCACAAATAAAGTAAAAGGGCTTCACTAGCCCAACTTCATGTGCAGAAGTCCCAGAGCTCCAGTAGCCCACCAAGAGAAAGGCAGGGATGCTCCAGTGACTCCTGCCTGCCTCCACTTTCTCACTATCCAGTCTGTTGAATTCCAGAAAAGAGCTCATAAGAATCAGCACAGAGGAAATGTTTCAGGCTGACTTTGTTAAAGAAAAAAAAAAAGTTAACTCATCTCTTTTAATTGTTGTAAAGATGACTAATATCAGGCAATGACATTTGCTAACGTGTATTCCTGGCTCTGTGGGGTTTCCCTTCCTCTCTGTAACTTCTGATCTCCTGTTTTGGCTCAGTTCCCCTGTTTACTTATCTCATGCACTCCCTCACATTCCTGCATGGCCAGTGTCAGCTTGCTTCAGACCATAGATGTGCCAGAAAAGACAGTCACAGCCCTCTGCTAGCAAATGCTACTGAACGTTATGTCAGCGGACAGTTGTTCTGAGTACAGCCATTTTTATAATATACTTACACGTGTTTGAGGCAACATTTTTCATTGCAAACCACGTATTCATCTAAGCAGATGAGCTGGAGGAGGAAATAAAGAGTATGAATCCAGCAGCAGAGAAGGAACAAGCAAGACTGCACAAGAATTTGGTGGAAGTCACCCATAGCTGAACAGAAAGACAGGGCAGTGTGTTACAGCACAGCCAGGAGTGAACATCCAGTGTGCTAAACTGCTCCTACTTTGCTTGGTGTTTCACTGGTGGTTCTGATGCCACTGGAAAAGGTGAATCAGGAACTTGGCATCTCTGAACGTCTGCTCCCTTGTGAAGATGTGCAAGTTGGGTTAGATCAGTGGCCCTGAAGTGGCAGCTGCAAATCACAAGGCATGGGGAGTGAGTGTCCACTGTGCTGCCCTTAATCTCAGCGCCTGGGGCAAAGGAGCCGCTACCATCAGAGATGGTCCCAAGGGCCACTTTTGCTTAAGAAAATGCAAGAGCAATTGAAGCCAAAGTCTTCTCTGTCATCGTCAGTAGATGAGTTCTTCATTTATTTAGGGGCAATTGATAAGGGAGGAACACTTGCTTTCTACTGCCATAGGTATTGGAAGAAGCTGTGTTCAAGTAAGACTCTCCTTTCTGTTTTAATTCTTTCCACATCTCTCACTGTCTTAAATTACATCGAATAGTTGCCTAGAGAAATGCTGTGGCTCTCTATGTCATTTTGTTTTGTTGGAAAATTTGGTGGGACAGCAATCCTTATAGTCATGACACAGTAAAATACACCAGGTGATCATTTGGCTTGAGAGCAGCACAGTCAACACCAGTACTGACACAGGACACATTTCTGTGGCAAAAGCTCAGTTTTCAGTGGGTGTTTGTCTTCTCCCCATCCTATAACTTCAGGGAAAAAAATCTATATTTTTGTGTATTTATGTATTTTTATACTTTGCAGCTGCTAGGTTGTCTAAATCAAGACACACGTTAACAAATGTGTTCACAGCGAGAGAGCTGAGGCAGCCGCAGCTGTATTTGTCCTGCAAGACTGACATTAAACACAGCCATTTATCACTGAATTAAGCAGCGCTGCCTCCGTACAGACAAAAAGCAGACACACTGAGCAGATACACTGAGCAGATAATAGTTATAACTGGAAATTAGATGTGCTTATATTTGTATAGGTGTGCGCGCATATAGATTCAGGTGCGTATAGATAGATAGACGTGGCTGTACCCAAAACCAAGGTTTGAGCAGTAACAACTTGAGCAAGGCACGTACATGGCGGTGAGCTGCATGCACTTAAAACCAACCACATTTTTTAACCCAACAGGCACTTTCACAAAGAGAGGATGAGGCACCTGCTGTGAAGTCTTTTACTCATGTGAATAGTCTCACTGACGTCAGTGGGCTTTTTCACTCACATGTGAAGGTGTTTTCAGGCTAAGTCATATCTGTTTTGAAGAGTCTCACCATAGCGTACTCTAAGATCAGCACTTGGCTCTTAAGTGTGGTAGTAAAGTTTATGAGCCTATATTACTACATTCTTTCCAGTCCAGGTGTGCAAAGAATTACAAAGATATGAAGAACACCGTTGCTCAAGATTTGATTTACAGTATTTCCAAACATGGTAATAAGAGCTCTGGGTTTTTTTTATGTGCAAGAAATAAATAAAGGAAATTATTTCATTATACTGGAAAGTGATGACAACCACTGCAGACTGTCTATGAGACAGACTGAACCTAGAAAAGCACATTGCGTGACTGATTTTTGCTCT